>JABUQX010106217.1:0-22500 GCA_015478945.1 Trachelipus rathkii | reverse complement strand
CACTTACTTTCTGCCTCACAGGTTCTCTACTTCTTGTTGTTGACGAGTCCTCTATTGTATTTATATTAGGTCCCCTGATTATCACGTATGGTATTTAACTTCTGCTACATACGTGCAGTCTATACTTCGTTATACATACACCTGTCTACTTATATATAGACTCTACCATTCAAATTTTCCGGAACCTTATAGTTAGATTATTTATCTATTATTGCATATATCATTTATATCTGATCATTTACACCATATACTATAATTACTAACCTCCTTTTACTCGGAATGACAAGTCACGAGAGAACTAAAGAACTACTAGCATCGATGGTGAGGCATTAAGATATGACCAAATGCGTGGATTTCTTTTCATGTCAGAAATATGTATCCTCTCATACGATCGCCTCTCACGAAGATCACTATATATGTCGTCCTGCACCGATGCCTCTTTTGCCCCATCCTTCTTTTCATTCCATCGTGCTTCAATCACGACAAGCACTTCTTTTATTTTCTAGGAGCGCATACATATGAGTATCTCTGGAGTGAGTAAAGAATTGTATAATATACTCTAGATGTTTGACACAGATTACAAGCGGTTGATATGCATAGATAGCTCAGATTGGAGCACGCTGTTCGATCGTGAGATCTTTAGAGGTTCCGGGTCTGGGCTGTATTTATAAATCCATATATTATCTTCCTTCTACTGATATTGTTACTTAGTCGTGAGTATACTCATATACTACTCACTTATCCATTATATATAACGGAAGTATTGTTCATCAATATCCATTACTCACTGGGATCCGAGCTACTACTTCTGAAGATAATTAAGTGCTCTTGCCGTATTTTAGTTAATTTAAATAACCTTTAGACTTCAGCATTCTATCTATGTCATATAACTTAGTTAATGTAGGCCCTCTATATATCACTCTCACTATTACATAGTATTATTTGTATTCGATCATCCTTACACACTGTGATAATTTTCTCTACCCTCTCACCTTCGAGCTATACGTAGCATACTTGGGTGTTCCTATTATACAACTATAGACCTTATATATATACTATTAATTGCAAAGAATATAAATAGAATCAATCGGCTTTTTTTTTTTAAATGTCTCCACGAATTATTAGGATAAATCATATCCGTAATCCGTAAAATCGTTCTTCATAAATAAGCGCATATTTTTCTACACAGGGACGTTCACCCATCTGACCTCAAGCCTAGCAATATTTCGCTGCTTGTCAGTTCCATTCCAGAAGCTCACGACCGCCGTTTCGCGAGCACAGGCACACACGCGCGATCATGCATCGTGTTTCCTAGAGTCACGTTTGCCCGGCACTTCTTCAAGCAGTTCATGTACACGTCCACAGTCCAGAGGGCTGTCCCGTTGTTTTAAATACTCCGACTACTTACGGGAATTCAGGCTAACGGGCCAGCGCGCTGCGGAGATAATAATCAATGGGTGTATTAAAACGAAAGGGTCGGTTTATGCTTTATCAAAATCATTTTGTTGTCGGACTCTGTCTTGCCAAAAGTTTTAAAGTACTATTTTCTTTAAGTATACTCTTATATGTTACATAGGTTACTCAAATATATAATATAACGTTTATATATATATCGTTATATTATATTATATAAGTGGCTGAGCATATACAATACCGTCACTTGAGTATCTCTGTAGTAAGGCGTACGGGCACATACTTATATTTACCTGTACTAGAGACTTTTACCTATATCTACGGTATTTCACCTGAGTACGCCTACACTATTATATTGGTACCATATCGACTCAGCGCAACGTTATCTTATTCTTGTCTCTTTGATAATAGACTCACATCTCACTACTGCATAATCTATATATAATTACTATATATATCATACTAGGGTTCTACTGATCTTCTCCTCTAAGGTGGGAATATCACTATTGGTGGTCGATTATAATTAATATTAACCTATGTACACTTTATGGTAGCATGATTCATATAAATAACACCTTTTTGCACTGAATGACAATTTCACTACGGTGCCCATACATCATTAATTTATGTAGTACTATCATTACCATTACTTTGATCCACTACTCCACTATCGAGCATGTTCTATGTATTATATACTAATATATATCCACACTATAATAATAACTGTTAGATACCTAAATATAACGTAGCACTATAATATACTTATATTGTCTACTACATTACCTTATTATTCACTAAATATGGACCCGTTCAATATCGATTATCGTATATCTATATACGAGTGATATAATATACTTTATAAGACATGACACATTCTTATTATCGTGTCTAAGACAGGACTCGATTATGTCATCAACATGTTTTGCTCTTTCATGTCATTTACTTCTAATGCTCTGTCATCACTGTACATGTACAGACAGTTACTAATGGGAACACATGTACATATGTGAAACAACTGAATATTTATTATCTAAAAGTCACCACTACTACTATTGCCTGGTACAAAAATGTCAGAGTCTTAGCTATAAATTTTTCATTACATCCATTGTGAATCAGTAATTATCACGACATACAACATTGTCGCGTTACATGAAATCCTTTTTTTGACACCAAAATTATTCTTCGATGATCATTTCACCATAGTCAATTACTGGCCTACTAACTTATATATCCTTCAGATCGTTCATCACTATTAACAGCATCACATCTGGAATGTATCATTTGTTAACACCCATGGTACTCCCACGATAAGTCACAATATTCAACTTTCTACTGCCATGTTACTCTCGACATCTGTTAGTCAACCATCGTGTTCATTCACTTGACCATTTCTCATTCGACAATATGCCGATTCTCAGGTCTTTGAACTTAACATCCTTTAAATCTCGACTTATGACGACTGCTCTAAACTCACACCATCGCCGCATCATACACTCCTCAGCTTACATATCGGTCTTCGCACACATTACCGTGTTATTGACGCTCTCCGCCAATCTCTCTATCTGTCAGCCCTCTCTGTACATACGCACATTGTCTCGGACCCTCACTTAGCTCATTTGAATCTCTACATTACTCCTGCTGTATCACTTCCTGGATGGAGTTATCATCAACCCATCGTGTTCCATCTATTATCTGTTACCGTCTACACGTCGTTCTTAAAGGTAAAATGTGTACCACCATAGCACCCCTTATGTGTAACTTTTGTTTTCTTCTCTTTTCCCTAAACACCGAGCACAGTATCCAATGATGTAATCAAGATCTTCACTTAACATGTCACTTGCCATTACACACTTCTGGTACCGAGTTCTCTCTATACCAGGCATCTCATATGCCCTCAAATACTTCACGACTTCTGTTTCTTATTTCATATCACCATATAACAACTCCGATCTTCTATAAGATGTATCATCTAATATCTCTCTTACACTTTGTGATTTTGTCGACCCTGTAACCTGCATCAATCCTCACAACACAGCTTTAAACAATAAAATTAGAGAGTCCGCTCCACCGGGAACTAATTTCATAATGGTTAACCCTCCAGGAAGGGCACATGGATCGGCTGGTTCTTCATCCTGTCTTCACTCCTATGGGCTAATGGACCATAAGTGTCCGCAAAAATTAAAATATTATCTTTACCCGGATAGTAAACCAATAATATATATATATATATATTAGGACCTTCCAAAACTGTACTCACTAAGATCGTCTAATACCCGTGCCAGCTTGCTATCAATCAATTTATCATAGTATTGTATATACAAAGGTCGGTGTCGGTATAATATAAAATAAAAATTTTGACCTAACAAAATATTATCTAAAACTTTTAACAATCCCCACCTTGATTGCAAGAAGTTATCTCTTTGAGATAGTGAGGCTTCACTTATCTCTAACAAGAATTGAAATTGAATCGAATTAAAAGCAATCACACCCTTACTCTCACCTCTAGTACAGGCAAGTCCCAGCTCCTCATAATATATAATATACAATATCCACTGGCATCCACCATACTCTAACTGTTTTGCCTCTTGGTGAAAATCGGAAACGCAACTCCACCGATTACCTTCATTCTATTTTTAAATCCATAAACGCCTTTGTTCTCTCATCCGTCCACTCTATCGGATCCTTCCTTTTGACACAGTTTTAATTAGCTCACTAAGTAGAGTGCTCGCTAACCTCGAACAGTTCCTTATTAAAATCCGCTGAAAGTAATTATCATAAACCTACAAATTATCTTCAATCATATATCCGATGTCTGTTTTTCTAATTTTGTGTACAATTTGGGATCATAAACTTACCGGAAGCTTTCTGATAACTTGTACGAACCAATAATATGGCCAAAATAACGTACCTCTTTGCACCCAATTACAACTTACTAACTTTCCAACTTCACGTTGGTTCTAAAACAACCTGATTGCAGGTACCTGCTTATTAATCAGAGTTCTTAAATCTCCTGAAATCAATATAATACATCGCAACGAATACCCTCCACATTATCTTTCTGAACCCGGAAAGTATTCTCTATGCATTCCGTTGGAATGCGCAGGTTACCGTTTTTCAAGCCCAAGCTTACTTTAAACGTACTGCCTACTACGATAACAGTTACGAAAAAGCTGTAATTTCTACTCTCACTCCTCCATTATCTCATAACCTTTTACTTAATCCATAACTATGTAATACTTGAGAGCACCGTACAACCAAAAACTGTTTCTGTGATGTTTCGCCATGGAACCTGTCCGCCTCAGTCACCTTGTTAAGCCTTCTATAGTCGACACACAGTCTGAGTGTCCCATCTTTCTTTCGTATCGGCACTACCGGTGAGCCTCCACTCTGCAGCACACGGCTCCACTATATCTCGTAAACACACTTCACTTTTATTACCCCTGATGTTCAATTTTCTTTCGTTTGTTCTATGATCATAACCTCCTGCCACGTGTATATATAAGGAGGAGAATAATGTTGAGTTTGATTCACCTATACGGTGTCATTGTATGTCTCACATGACTCTACACGTACTCTATACTAAATACTTTCGGACTCGTTGTTCACACAGTAACTATCTAAAATCAGCTCAATCTGTTCTGTAGTGACGTTCGTTCCAATAAAATTATTATCTCGGTCTTATATTTCTCCTTCGTCCCACTATATCCTTCATTTACTTAGATGGAACCTACGCCCTCACTCTTTGCACTGTGGTGTTTACAGTTACCACACTGGTTCATAACTTCTCAACCTTCTCTATCTATACTTACTAATGGCTGTACCTAACTTGCTCTACAACTCTACCTAATTTAATCAGACACGGTGTCATAACTCTTTAACACAATACAGTATCATCCTTTCTTCTAATAAACCCACTTACCAACCCTGGAATGAATTTTAAATCTTTTGTTTTGATAATCACTTTTACACTTCTAAAATCAACTTCAACTCTTCCGGCTTTGTACTGTACCTTCCATCATGATTCCTTGGTTTTATCTGTTTAGATCTCCATTCTACTTTAACTGCCTCCCAATCATCCTTCTTAAGTACTGTTTCTTCTACCATATACACAGGCACCGAGGTTACCACCCTTATACAGTCTTTTGATCCATCCATCAAATACACCTGCTCTTTAACACCATGGTCACCATACCTCTTAAATGATCCGTCTACAGTATTAAGCTTAATATTATTCTTGACCAAAACGGCATCCCTAATATCACACCTTCTTTCAACTTTTTAACCACTATGAAATCCGACTGACCATAGCTGATTTCATCAATAGTTGATTCCTCCTACGTTGCGGTGCGATGCACGAATTACAACAGCTGTGGATCCACCAACACCTCTCAACTTCATCACCTTATCAGTATAGGACTTGAGATCTACTTGAACCGTTCCTTTCTTCGATTAAACATATTGGGCTCCTGATCCACTGTCGAATCATCATCCACACTCACATCAGTTTTTATCATCACCTATCCAAAAACCACGGGGGTTTTTGGCCATATTAAACTTTCAGACCCGTGACTGCATATACGCTTGATAGTATATACACTCCTGTTTTATATATCTGTTGTAAACCCATCTTCGAGTACTTTTATGTATCGCTGTAGGACCATGACTCAACGTACTTACCTTCCTTACTTGCTCTATAAAACTCTTTGCTCAGGGTTCGGCACCCACCACCTTGACTAACCGGGATACTTTGTTGGATCACATATGCTGGGTTTGGCTCCGAATGATCCCGGATACTACGGAGCAAGGTTATCGTTTTATCCAACTAGTGGTGTTTCACTTTTCTTCTCATTCTATCAAACTCCTCTTTTCCTAGGCGAGACTGTCCCCATGTCCGACCTATCAATACAAAGAAACACTTTCTTTATCCGCTGTCTCGGAGGACCTTGCTCTAGCTCCTTATTGTCGATTTCGACGTAAGAAACCCGTACCCCATCCTGCTCACAATTCCATACGAGACTTATGCTCATTGCTGCCACATCCTAGGCACTAAACCCTCTATTGAATACCTCAACAATCTCTTATTTAGTTGACACTTTGTCCACATGATGGGCACCTTATTCTTTGCCCATGTATGACCTACTACTTTACTACCTTCTAACTATACTCCTTTGGTGATATCGTTCCGTTGCGGTGCCGGTCTCTACATTAAGGAACCTGGTCCGCTAATGTCTTCTCTTGGTTCCACTCTATGTTGGTTAGGCTGCCATATAGGTAATTGCTCAGACTTCTGGTTCCGATGATCTTCAAGTTCATTACTCTTCTTGGGCCACTCTACCATAATCCTTCCACGTACCTTCAATACCGCTCCGTCATGACTTCCCATTAGGCCGTGAATCTTACAACCTTTAGACACTTTTAGGCAGGCTAGGAGATAGTTCACAGAAACTGCTTTTGACACCCAGTATCCTCTGATCTCTTCGTTGCAAGCCTCATATGTTGTCTCATGGCAGAGCAAACTCGGCGATTCTTTCATTTTATCCTATCTCATCTTCCAGATTCCTTCTGAAGATCCATCACCTCACTATCTTTCTCTACTTTACACACCAGCTACGCAGCCTTGATACGATGGTTACATACTTCACTTTCGCTCTGTATATACTGAAGTATGTTCTAAGGGGGCCACCCTCCAAAAAGCTCCTCAATTCAACAGCCCACCGATTCTTGTCCCTTCCAAGCTGCTCTTTCGCGTACTCTCAAAGTTTCGTATGAAAGGCATCAAAGGTCTTGTACACCTTTGTCTCGAGTCGTATTAAAAGTTTTCAACCGCTTTGTGTAGTCTACTGTACGTACGCAATCTACCTCAATAATTCACCGTCCAAAATGATGAGTACACCTACTGTTAACTGTGCTATATCATATATTGGTTTACCATACGATCTATTCCAGTTCTTAACCAATTCTTTAACATCAATTTTACACCTTTATATTACCAACTGTCACCTATATTCTGACTCTACTTCTGTTAATTAGACCGTCTTTACTGTATACTTACTTACATGTTCTTTTTTTGTTCCTCCTTCTTCTTCTTCTTTCCAACCAACCATTCACTTTCAGTTTCACATTCTATATCAAATGTCATCAAATCGTTCATACCTACAATCTCTTCCCTTATACCTCAATGCATACTGAACTTTTGTTATTATTTACCTATCTCTTAATTCTCATCAGGAATGTTCTTACTTTGAACTTCTTCACTTTCTTTGTCACCTGCTAGCTGTACCGTACTTATGTTCACCTCTTACCCGGTTGCTTAGTACTATAGGGAGTTCCTTCTTTCATGACCTGTAGGGCTTGATGCACCTATAATATAAATTATCAGTACCATAAGCTAAACTGTTACCAATCTACATCTCTGTTCTGTTACCACCATAACCTTTTGGAATTCTTCCAATAAAGCCATTGCTTTTACTCCTCCTTTTCCTCCTTCATCATCTTTACCTTCAGCAGTACCTACGCCATACTGAGCTTCTTCTTATACTAATCTTATTTCCTTTGAAAGATTAAAAGAGAATGCGAGAAAAAAAAAGTCGATAATTAAAAGATGATGCTTGTTGAGAATGTGCCAAAGGAACCGAACTAATTCTCAACCTAATTGAGAAATGTATATCATTGGGTATCAACTTAGTACGTGTGTACACAACAAATATATACCACCACTCCACAACCCAAATAGAGTATCAAAAATTTTTTTTTTTTTCTTTTTCACCATGTCGAAAAAATATCACAGATCAGTTTGGGTACACTATGTATGTGGGTACTCGAAAAATCAGTGTAAATAAATAAATAAAATAAATTCATATTAACTAAATATCGAAGAGCTTCAGATTCAAAACCTTAATATCACCATCTAGAATTCTAGAACAGACAATAATAATTAGTTAAATAAATGAGGTAGAGTACTCTAAAACAATAAGAAATTTCAAAATTTAAGGCTCCCTCAAAATATTCTAAAAATCAAAAAAATTCTAAAACTGCTCCAAGGTTTATACATATAAATTTCAAAGAAATTCAACAGCTCTACACTGAATTTCAAACAATTCAAAATTTAGCAAAAAAAAAATCAATGATTTTCACACTCCAAAACACCAATAAAAAATTCTCAAAATTTCAAAAAGTAATCACAAAGAAAAAAAAAAAATTCAGAATTTCACACGAAACCGCCAATGCATCCACTACCAAAATCAATACTTACAAAGAGCCCAACACAAAAATTTTCAAAATTTAAGACCCACACAAAAATCAAATCAAAGCTCCAACAAATTTATCAAAAATATTTACAAAGCTTATATATATATAAAAATTTCAAAATTAAACAGCTCAACACAAAAATTCTCAATGTACGACTCCAACAAAATTATCTATATATACTAAAATATCAAAGCTAACCACTACAAAAAATTTCAAATTCAAAGCTCACACACAAAATTTTCGAAATTCAAAAGAAATTCAACACAGCAATATATATCAATTTGAAATACGAAAGAACAACATCACTAGATATTGTTTTTATTCAGCTGGTTCTCCTAAAACCTTAGCTTCAATCAGGTTAACTATTAGTCGTCAAGAAAATGTTTTACCGTTTTTTATATTTTGTTTGAAATATATAGTCAGGTTTCGGAAATTCTACAGCTCTCCCCGAGCAGAGGGAGGAAGTAGTATTGAGAGACAAACAATATATTATAATATTTAATATGTTTCGATAAGAACTAGTCGAAGAAAGGAATTTTCTTCTATACACTACATTTTTTTTAGCGAAGGATACAAAAATAAAAACTTAAGCAAGAAACAATTACAAAAATAAATGTTATATTTGGATCAATATATCACACGTAAAATAATTTTTTTGTTATTCTCTCAAACTTCAGTTTTGAAGGATTCCACACTAATGCTCTCTCTCAACTATACTCATTGGTACTATAGATAGGCTCAGTTGGGAGGAACCAGGCGTTAGACTGAACTAGTGAGACTAGAAAGCAGGGAACGATCCCAACCGAAAAATTATGTCTGGCATCGCAACGAGATCCGGTGCTGGCGACGGAGAAGTGGATATTTCAGGAGACAAGGTCAGAGTTACGTCTCCTAAGTGGGGAGGTCGAGAGAACAGATATAAATATATTTATTCATTATTAAAGATAACCCCCAGAAATTATTGAGACAATAATAATATATATATATAGGTACACAACTCGCCCTAACTATCTAGCTACACCTATCTATATATATATCCCAAATATTTAAACTAATGGTAAATTTTATACAAAAATATAATATATCACATGAATATATTCTATATCTACAGTAGGAACAAGGTCAATATAGGTATAAAGTTTTTTTATAACAATGTGAGTATCAACAGTATATATATGTTTCTCAAATTTAAATATGTTCAGTACACACTTTTATATATATATATATATAGAGATAACTTATTAAAAAAGCAACTTTACCACTATACGTAATTATTATTATAACAGTTATTGCAGACCTGCATTAACCTCAACAACCAATGAGCAAGTCATCTTTGATGTTGGTGTTTTAGAAATATCCCACTCTTGCAATCCTACCTACGATGATAGTTAGTATATGTAAGTGCTACAGGATAAATATCCGTAACACGAAACAGCTGTACAAACGTCGAAGATTTTACGGTTGTTATGGGAGTTGCTCATAAAAGCAACATACCACTTGCGGTCCCGCATACCGAGATCTCTATATATTGTACTGTAGGCCGAAGTTTGTCTAATACCTCAGGCAACCCATGCCTTCACCTTGTTATAATTATTAGGGTAGAGTCGCTCAGTGTCGACGGGAGCCTACAAAACATCGTTGCTTCTTCATCTATTGGAGTGCCACTATACTTTCTCGTGATCCCCACTCACAGTTTCTTGCTTACAGGAGTTGCTATATCGGCAACCTTGCCCAATTCGTTTCTCTGGTGATGTTTTCCACACCGCGGCTCCAACAAATTGACTCATGGAGCCGCGCGAGTCTACACTTCGATCAACACCAATAACATCGTCGAGCGAGATTCACGACCAACCGGCTTTTGCACCGGATCTCACGATTATGTGCAATTCTGCATACGACGTTTTCCGCAATTGCGCCGTGCACCAGTACTGCCATAGAGGTCTCGCTCAAATCGGAACCTTAACACGCAAGCAAAAGAGACCGTACTAGCTAGATATTATATTACAATCTACGTAATTTTAATTAATATTATAAATATATTTGATTATCCTATTAGCTGAACCAAATAACGAACAAAATTAATAATAATATATTTACTATTATACATAATAAATATAATTGATAATCCAACAAAGAAATAAAAATAATTATAATGATAATACTACAAAAATAATATAAATAAAGATATATTTTATTATAATAATTATATCTTATTAAATTAGAACCATACACCTAACTAATTTATATTACATGTCATCTTTTACTTTGGGGCGGAACACTTCCTCAACACTCTATTCATAACACACTATGACAATTATACACACTATGACAATAATTAACTAACTATATAATAATAAAATAATAATAATAATAATAATAATAATATAATAATTAAATAATATAATTATATAATATTAATAAATAATAATATAATAATATTAATTGATAATGATATGATATTGGCATTAGTACGAGACGAAACTGATAGTCATTGAAGAATCATTCGTTAGCTTAATTTTCTGCACCTTGCGTTCTCACACCTACGTCTTTCCTAAACTTTATACCTAATATTCAGCAACCATTTATTTATGCTTTCATACATTTTAGTACTCACTCAACCTTATTCTATAATTTCTATCATTGTTTATCAATAATCGCACGTCCGAACTCACCTAACTATATATTTCATTAAAAGAATCCACAAATGTTACCTTTTAAATATGTCGATGTTTACGTACATATACCATACTCAACTGGACCCAATATTATATCAGTTTTTAATCTATACCAAAATGCCACCAACATCATTTCAACACCTATATATTTTTACAAAACACTAATATTACGTTTTATAAAGACACCATATTTACCTAGCAGATTGCGTATTATACGCAACCTAACTTTATATATTCATAATAAACATACTGAGAGAATTACTTTACTCACCTAATTTTCACTTTCCGAATGAACGACTAACTACATTTCCTATAAAAATTCTCCATAATATTTCAACTCTAAACTCTTTTTGCTCCAATGCGTTACGAAACTACATTATTCATTTACATACCAATTGAGACACTTTATATATATCAACCCACTCTACATTTCGCTGCCAACATTTACACAAATTCTGATGAAAAAGTACAATTGAAATCTCACTGATATTTATTCTTTAAAACTTTTCAATAGTATACCAAATTTTACTAATTATAAGAACATACACTACATACAGAGTTAGTACTTTTAAATTTGATACATAACAAAATTGTAACTTAACTTATCCCGATTTACGCATAGAACTTCAAAAGGTTACTACTTGAAAAACCATCTTCGTTATATATAAATAATGACTCTACCTAACAATATGAATACTAAATAAGTTCCTAAATATAGCAAATTTGTTAACAAAAAAACCTAAGAATATTATATAATATATATGACATTTTTATAATCAAACGACTAGAACTTTTCTTAGAGCTTCTTCCAGACTTGTTTCTCACAAAACCATCCAAGAATAAATATCTTTTCCGCTCACAAAATCTTTCGGTAAGTTCAATTTGCACATTGAAGGATCCAGTTGAAGTTGAAAGAAATCAAAATCTGGCATTAACGAACCAACGTGCAATAATAACGATAGTATTTATATATTATTTCAAAATATGTGTCTCTTACAACTGAATTTAAATAGGTTATAAAAAATACTATGTATCTAAAATAATGGAATTAATATATTTAATCATATATTAATGCATACATATTACTATTTGCTTACAAATAAATTTAGTAAAGAATTACATATTCAATATAACAAAATAATTATTTCTATTTATAAGGTAATAAAATGTACAATATGATTTGCTTATATATATTAAAATTTTAACATAGACAAATAAATATTATTTATATAATCATTATATACATTATATATATTTATATTTTACTATTTGTTTATTTATTTATTATATAATTATAATATAATATATATATATATATATATATAATATTATTTAATATATATATATATAATAATATATTTATTATATATATATATATTTATTATATATAATATTAATATATACCTGAGTATAACGTTATTTAGGGCTTCTCATCCTATTTATAGAAATGCAATTAAGTTGAATATTTGTAAATAAAACCACGCATGAATGACAGCATGAAAGACTATGAGATTAATACATGATATGCGTAATGATCTATAATCTAAAATGGAAGCAGATATAGAAGTATAGAAAGTAGAGGAAGAAAGAAGAAGATGAGAAGTATATAGAAGAGAAAGAAGAAGAAGAATGAAAGGAAGAAGAAAAGAAGAAGATAAGAAGAAGAAGATAAGAAGAAGAAGAGAAGAAGAAGAAGAAGAGTAAGAAGAAGAAAGAAGAAGTAAAAAATAAGAAGATGAAGTAAGAAGAAGAACTAAGAAAAGAAGAAGAAGATATAAAAATAATGAAAGTTAGAAGATGAAGAAGATAGATGAAGAAAGAAGAGAAGAAGTAGAAAGAAGAACAAGATTCTAAGAAGAAGAAGAAGAAGAAAAAGAATTAGAAGAGGTAGAAAAGAAAGAGAAGAGAAGTAAGAGAGAATATATGAAGAAGAAAGCACGTCAATACGAGTGATGAGGAACAAGAAGAGCAGAGAAATTGAAGCCAGAAGGGAAACAAGGAATAGAGAAAGAAGCATCGAGCTCATTAGTAAGTAAGAGAAGTGAACCCGGAAGAGTCACAGTTGGGAAAATTCTGAAAGTTTAATTGGACAAGACATCCGATAAATGAAAATCTGGAGTAAAGGAGATTCATTTCATTATGATGTTTGTGGATTGTAGTATCAAGAGGAGGAGCGAGATCTTGGATTGTGGATTTCAAGTAATAGCAAAGATACTTTTTATATTTAGTCGGTGTTAAAATATTAAGAATTTTAGATTAACATATTATTTATTTTTTACCATCAAAATTTTCATTTCTGAAGGATGGAGGAGCAAACAGGGCATTAATTTATTTCTTTTTGCGGATTCGAAACCATCTTCTTCCCATTATATACATTATACATTATATTTTGATTGAATACTTACAAATTATAAAATTTCTTTTTAAATTAATTCAGAAAATTTTATTTGATTCATCTAATAAAACTATGAGAAGAAAGCTTGAAACTTTAATTATTAAGAAAGTGTGAAGCTGCCGTTTTCCCGCATATTGTTTCTGATCGGTCATTGAAAGATATATCTATTTTATATTAAGAGTTCTCTTACGTCTTATTTTGTTGAAAAAATTTTTTTTTCAATTCTCTTCGACCACTGATGGCAAGTTGGTTCGAACATATCCTTCTAGCTAATCAATACATTAATCTTTTCGTGTATTTATATTGTTGATTTTTATTATGATGTTTTTATTTACCATAGTATTAATAATAATACGTGATCCAGTGGTAAAATGTTAATAATGTCCTATCTTAATCTAAGCCAAACTTTATGGTGATATTTAACTACAGTGAATATAAGTGTTTAGCGTTATATAATAAGTATTATAAGTGGAAGTAGCTGTTGTGAACAATTTAAATACAGTGAATATAGTGTTTAGCGTAATAATATTAATATTTGTATATTATATTTGTATATTACAATGAAATTATATTTAAATATAGTCAAGGATAGATATACAGATTATTAGTTGATAATTATCACCTGGGCGACTGTAGCAAAATTTTTTGATTTAAATAGGAGGATGTAGATAGTTGTAAATGCATGGCAGCATTAGTTCCCACCATATACGAGAATTTGATTAGTAATTTAATGTATTTACTGTATCGTACTATCTTTACATATGTTACCTTTCTTCTCACTGTGTATTCGCGTATCCATTATCTGTCACTTCTTCTGTAATATCTGTATCATATGTAATTTCTTCTTTTTTATATTCTTTAATTTATTTTCATTAAAAAGCGGCTCCCGGTATGCCTCAGTGTTTCAGAGCATCTTCACCAACAAAGGAGGGTCCCGGTCTTCGCATACCCTGGTCGGTCCGGTGGGAGAATTCTGTCAGCAAATTCTCCTACTTAGGCTTTGCTTCTTCAGTCCTCGCTCGGACGTTTCTAAATAGAGTACATCCCCACCTCCTTCCACTGACTTCAGGCTGCCTCTCTCCTCCTCGCCCTCGTTCGCCATGCGGGAATCGCGCCATCGTTTATCCTCTGAAATATATATATATATATACACCACCATATTATTATATAATTTTACATTTATTTATTATATATATATTATTTATTATATATTTATATATATATTATTATTTTATATATATTATATATATATATATATTATATATGTTTAATATATATATTTATATATTAATTTATATACTATATATTATATATATTATTAATATTATTATATATATATTATATTAATTATATATATTAATATATATCATATATATAATAATAATATATTATTATATTATTATTATATTATAAAAATATATATATATATTATTATTATAGATTATTAATATATATATTAATATTTATTAATATATATATTATTTAATCATAGAATATAAATTTAATTAATATATATTAATAATATACAATTATTATAAATATATATTATAAATATATTATATATTTATAATTATATATATATATATATATAATTATTATATATAATAATATATTTATATATATTATATTATTAATTTAATATATAATTATTAATATAATTAATTTATAATAATATTATATATATATTATATATATATATATAATATATATATATATTATATTATATAATTATATAATATTATATATTATATATTATATATTATATTAATAATTAAATATATATAATATATATATATATTTAATATTAATATATATATTATATATATAACCAAAAATAATTTAATCAAATGAGGATCTTCAGTTATACGTTCATAATAAAATTAATTAATTATATTCATAAATATAATATAAAATGCTTATAAAATATCGGAAAATGAAATGGAATATTTTCGCTAACAATGAACAGCCTTATGCTCAGTTTCTGCCTTCTACATTAGAGTTATTATGGTATTTTTTTTAATTGGATTTTTTTCTCTCGGGATTATTACCTTATATATTTTCATGGGATATTTTTATTATTACTTTGGTGTTATTATCTAATTTAAATTTTTGAATTGACAGTGTTCTATATTTAATTCTTAATATTATTAAGGAATAATATATTTAATATAGCAAATTGTCGTAGTAAATATCTAACAAATTAGCAATTGCAATATATAAAAGCCTAAATTAATTAAAATTCCGATTATAAAAATGTACGTATGATTGTACCTAGAACAGATTTATGTTTGACTATGGGAAGAAATGGATGGCACTCCTAAAAAGAGCTATGAAGGTTATTGAACAGTTCTATTTTTTTACGAAAGTATAATATATATATAGTTATTTTTGATAGTTATATATATATATATATATATTATTATATATAATATATATATATATATATATATATATATATATGAAACGAAAAAGAATATTAAATGAACAATGCTTTTTCTTTTCAAAAATGATCAACGAATCGTTAGAACAATGGCAAAAAATGTTCAAATTATATTTTTACGCAGATTCATTACTTTAAATAAATTTAAATAATTAGAAGCTATAACATGGGTGCCTAGATAGCTCAGTTGGGAGAGCGTTAGACTGAAGATCTAAAGGTCCCCGGTTCGATCCCGGGTCTGGGCAAATGTTAAGTTTTGTAAAAATAAAGGAAAAATATGAAATGTTTACTTCAAAGAGTGACTATTGATTAAGAGAGTCATATCGAATAAATAAGGCTCCTACCTTCGGATCTTAAGACTGAGATGTCAGGTTTTTAAGTTATTTGAGCTATTTTTATATATTATGTGAAAGATAATTCTGAAAAACAATGCCATAGATGTCTTATGTATTATGTTTTACCTAAAAGGGGAAAAATGGGGTATAGGCCTATATTATTATTTAAAAATCACTTCTTTTAATACATTCAAATACCAATATAAAAATAAATCTTCTAAGTTAGATAATAGATAGTTACCACTCTGAACTAATATACACTGTAATAAAATAATAAAAAAAATAATAATAATAATAAAAGTAATAATAATAATATAATAATAATAATAATAATAATAATAATAATAATAATAAATAATAATAAGTATATAATATAATAATAATATACAAATGAATATTCAGTCCAAAAACAAATAAAAACAAATAAAATATGAAAAATATATCTTACATTATAAATCACCTAATAATATACATAACAAAATTATATATAAAAATAATCATTTAAAATACAAGAAAATAGTTACTGTAATGGGAAAGATTAGGTAAGAATGGAAAACCTTTAGAGTGTCAGGACTATAAAGTAAGAAATGAAGACGCGAAATGGGTCCATTGGGACAATCAAATAGATATGGTGAACAAATTGCGGAACAAAGCGAAGCAAATTGCAGATGAGAGAAAGAGTCGTAATCAAGGAGTGGCTTGATGATATTGCGTGGCCATACTGAATGCGTGTAAGTATCACCTCGTCCTGTAAGCGCTTTTCGTCGTTTGGGAGAAGACCGACCACTCACCAATTCTCGCTTTTATATTTCTAAAGTTCCTGCAGCGGATCACTCGTTCAGCACTCTGCCAAAGACCGAAATTTGTCGAGAGCAGATAGTAATCAGTTGATTGGAGGCGGCCTTGTCGAATGGTATCCGGGTACCTGGAACAGCTCTAAAAGAAGAGACAGCCATTTTGGTCCTCTCTATCGGCGATTCATTGCATACCGTTAATGCTACATCCAAAATGAATTTAATTTTATTTTTTCAATTTCTTACGGAGTGGAGCAGCCGAAGAAATTGTTGTAGAGCGGATACCATTGTGTTTTAAAGGGATAAGTGCCTTGGAGCGCTGAGCGAATCTGAAAAATTACATTAAGGGTGTCTTGGTAAAAAGAATTCATAAAGGCAATCATTTATGCATTAATTCAGCAGTAATAAATTGAAAAGCCAGAGGGGGAAGGTAGGGAGAGGTTGCGTCAGGAAAAAGACAGCAACGCAACCACACTTCCCCGTCAGTAAATACTTAAATAAATTCACCATTAACTGCGGAATGAGACAGGAATGCATTGCCTTAGACAAGGCAGAGTTGCAGATTGGAGAGAGGAGAGGTCAGACTAACAAATTGATTGCAGCGATTAGCCAAGAGAATTCACACAAACTTTTGCAAAGATGTTGAGTAAATTTAAGGATATTATAAAACTGTGTTGCAAATGGCCAGTAATTTAGGATCTGAGATATCTTCTGCAAATCGTGTAAGAGCAGACGTATTGGTTTTGAAAGCTATATATATTAACTTTTGCACACTTGTATTCTTCAAGAGATGCATCACAATGGATCAACTCAAGGCTCACTCAGTCGAAAGCCAAAGAGATACGGATCGCCTCGTTTTGGATGAGATCTAACAGGTGTGTTAGAGTTGGGCGAGCCTGACCATATACTACACAGCCACAGTCCAGCTTCGATCGGATTAGCGCATTTAGAACGTAAAAGGAATTGCGATCAGCACCCCAAGATTTTGATGGAAGAGACGTAATAGGTCACACGCGGATACAATTCGTTTTTTAGAGTCTTAATATGCGGTTGATATGCTAAGTTCTCATCTAGAATCATCCTAAATTTGACCTGTGAAGTTACAGGAGGCGAACCATATAAGGTTAGCTTCGCTGGAAGAAGGTGGCAGGCTCTTCATCCCTTTTTCTTAAAAATACTGTGAGTGTTTGGTGGGTGAGAAATGGAAGCCGTGGAGTATCCCATTGTGAAATAATCTCAATAGCTAGTTGAATTGCCGTTCAAGAGGCAAGCAGCCTTGGCCGCTATATATAGCGCAAGGTCATTAACATAGAGAGAAAATTGACAGTCGCTGGAAGAAGTAACGATGTTCATAAATCGATGCAAATGAGTAATTACACTAGAACACTTACCCTACGACTCCTTATCCAACCAGAGTAAAGTGGCGTACAGAATAGAGAGCACGCGAACCTGAATGGATCTATTTGACAGAAGGTTTTAATGAAAAGAGAGTTGTCCACGGAAAACCGACGAATGGATTTAAGATAACCACAGTTCTCTACGCCTGTGTTTGCTATAAGCTATTTCAAGGTCAAAAAAGACACCAAGAGCCATTCTCCAGCTGAGAAGGCTGTCAATGTCCAGTTTTAACAAGGGATCTGTATTGAACGATTTTGCGGGAAACCAAACCTAAGTTTGAAAAAGCCTGTCAAACTCTCCAGACAGGGAGAAGGCGGCCTGCAACCATCTTCTCCATTAATTTACAGGAATAGATCAGCGAAATTGGTTTTTGTTTCCGCCAACTTCGATCTTTCCCAGGTTTGGGGATATTAATTACAAAAGCTGTAGTCCAAATAGATCAAATGGAAAAGCAGATGGAAAAGAAGATTCGATCCAATTCTTATACTGACCCAGCAGAAACGCTGATGCCGAGGGGTAAATATGACGGAGCATGATGTACAAAATCATGTCTGGGCCAAGGACGCAGAATTTGCTATTCGCCAGTGCATTTTGATACTCTAAAAGTGTAAAAAGACGGTTATAGGACATAGGTATGATCTTGACCTTTCGCTGTTAAAAAGCCTGGCAGTGCAGTGTCAGTTCTCAATTTTTGAAAGACTTCAGGATAGCTGAAAGAGCTCAAGTGGCTAGCAAAAACTATAGCCTAATGCATCTGCAGCAGCAGCAGAAGCGGCGATCATGTCTGTTACATTCATAACGGAGAATGTGGGTGAGAGTGTTGGACGACGAGATATTTCTGTGTAAACTTCCACATTAATGGGAATGGAGTGTAGTGAGTTGAACAGTCGAAATATAATCAAAATATTGTTTACTGTTTGGCGGTTAATTCGCAGAGATCTCGAAACAGCTGTTTTAAAAAATAATCATGTTTAAGGTTAAGGGTCTTTTTGTATCGCCTGAAGTTTTCTCCTCTCTTAGCTATGTATTACACTCTTTGGACACCAATGGGCCGACCGACTTCCGCTGAAGATTGCGGAAGCAAGCTTCCGCTGCTTGTGATGAACAACTTGCGGAAGAAGTGAAAGGCACATCAATAGTCGGAAAACGCTTATTGAAGGAGAAAATGGGATAAGCTATGGCCTATAAAAAAGGATCCACTCCGCTTGGTATAACACCAGCTGGAGTTACATTTTAACATTGGATCGTACCAAGCTCAGTTAAACATTGGTGTAATCATCACTGCCGTATAAATTATTAAAGCAACCAGTAAAGCGATCCATAAAAGAATGGATCAAAAGGAAATATCAATACAGGAAGAAATGTGTGTATCTAAGCGCTCATATGTTAGAGTCCTGTGTTAAGTCATCCCATGGAAAAGGGGTTAGAACTACAAAGATCTTGACTTCGACAGGGTGACAAAGTCGCCAATAATGGTGACAAAGTTGAAGTTTCTAGGTATAACAACCGGGAAGTAGGAAAAAGCTGCTTAAAAGATCAGCCTTATCGACCTTAGTAAATCTCACTAACTCGGAGCCAAAGTAAATCGAAGCAGAACAGTGAGGGATACAGTAAACAAATGAATTCGTGCTGCCACTGCATGAAGTCTAGTTTGAAGAGGGACTGGAGAATAGGGACATATTATGAATGAGTATGCCTGCAGCTCCCCTAATTTCATTTCATCTTTGAGCCCATTCCCAAGAGTTAGCGCGATTATATATTCGACGTTAAATATATCTATATGCTGAATCAGTGCAAACAATATGCACTTTATGACATTTATTTGTTTATTAGCTGAACAAGTTTTTCAAAATTGAGTAGTAGCCATGACAATTCTATTAAAGGAAAGCGGTCATGCCTTATAAATATTATGAGGATGGTCTTTTGAGACAATTGTCTCTATAGAGATGGGTAGTGTTGGAGTTTATCAATGGAGAGAAAAACTGAGACGTGGTCTCGACGCAGAGAGCACTAAATCCTGGTGGTAAAGAATATCCATACAACAGAGTTGGGTGTAAGACCCGCTTTAGGAAGAGTTTTCTCAGTGGTATTGGTAAAGGGCTCGCCGATGAATGAGAGATAAATGCTAGAAGAGCAACCAAAATGCTCATGTTTTGGAATGGGAGCGATATCAGTATCTGCCAGGCATTCAGATTCAAAAATGTTGGGGGATATGGGTGTCCATGAAACGGGAAAGGAAGGTGTCACCAGAAAGATTGTCATCTTTTTGAAGGTGTGGATGCAATATGGTTCCCAATATAACATTCTTGAGGTTTACAAGTCTGATATCTGAAGATTTGCAAGTAATCATCAGTGAGTATATTGCGGAGATTGGATAATTTGATTTAGAATGGAGACTCTGGTTCCTCTTCATGCCTCCAACAGCATCCAGAACGCTTAGAGTATTTCGGGTTTACGTTGGACGGTTTTTCATTCGCCTCTCCCGGAAGCTCAGGAAGCATTAGAACGAGAGTGGGTCACCACATCAAGCTCATTTGGAGCTATTAATCCAATTTCATTCGCTAAGACATAGGAATCCTTTAGGGAGTGCTAAGATAAAAATTCGATAGAAGAGTTATAGGAAGGATCAGAGGAGTTGGAGTAATCTTGCAAACTAATCAGAGGGTTGTGTGGTGAATTGCTCATAGCTGACCGTTTGGTACAATCTTATTGAGTCATTTGCTTTGTCTCATGATAAACTTATGCGAGCTCTTCTGAGTTGCATTTTACCTCTAGGTTAATGTGTTTTGGTTTAGAAATTCGAATGCGTTTTTTAACGAATAATCTTTAGCTTGGTGATTATTTTTTCTTTGTGTTTAGGAACATCTTTTTTCAGGAATTGAGTAATAGTGGAACGTATTGAGGAGACGAGATGACACCATCCTTCTTGCATAAGTTGTGAGAACTTATCGGTATATGGACAGTTGTATCTTGCAGAAATGTTTCCAAGTATGTGTTGAGAAACCAACTTTAGTTTCAATTGTTGTTAGTGAAAACTATTACTCGAATAAAAGCGAAAAAAAAATATTCTCGAAACGCGGCCGTCGCAACACGGAAGCGCTTGGAATTTGCGTACGCTGCCTCGGAGCGGGTTCCCCGACCCCAAAACCTCCGCGTATTTTGACGTATCAAGAATCAAAAAACACTTAAAAATCCCGAAAAAAGAGTTGATGCTTTGCCGTAAAACGAAATGAAGTTGTGGAAAGGATTCGAATCCCAAATTCTGTTCAAAGCCTGAAATTTTGGTCATAATCCCAATATCTGACTCAAGCGGAAAAAAATGCTAAAAAAATACCAAAAAATGCTAAAAAGCAGCAGAATTAACCGACTACCGTTGCACCAGAATTAGAGACAAATCTGACACTGGTTGATCTCGCGGGACTTCTTACTACTTTTTTCATATTTCTCACTTAACTTTTCTTCCTTGTTCCATCAAGTATTTCACTCGGATATTATTTATTTTCTCTCTCTTTGCATTTTATTATGCTCCACCGGAATTCACAACTACCAATAAGATTATATTACAGCCAATGTCCCTCCTGCCTTCCACATCTTTCATTCTTATTCATCAGAAGTATAACAAAATCTACAATTTATATCTTGTCAGATTCTTCCATGTTATCGCACCACCTGTACCATCTATACCTATGGTAATCAAGGTGCAGAGGGAATGGGTTCGTTCCATTCAGATCATTTCTTATACAGATGTCTACTAAAATCTCCTCTTTCATGTGTCTTTATAATGAACTCCTCTTGTAAAATG
>JABUQX010106216.1:12500-22973 GCA_015478945.1 Trachelipus rathkii | reverse complement strand
TTGTTGTATCATTCTCCTTATTCAACCGCTATTGCAAAGAACGCTGCTCTTTTATTCCATCTGCTTGCACACCTCCTACTTTTCCTCATAGTCTCTTGTTTCTCTGATCGAGTCTTGGACAAAAATAAACAAGTTTTAATCAAAAGAATGAGAGAGAGAGAGAGAGAGAGAGAGAGAGAGAGAGAGAGAGAGAGAGAGAGAGAGAGAAGATGAGAGAGAGAGGATGAGAGAGAGAGAATGAGAGAGATAGGATGAGAGGGAGAGATAGGATGAGAGAGAGATATAGGATGAGAGAGAGAATTACTCTGTTTGTATTCCTATTCATTATTTTTCGTTCGGAGAGCATGAGTTTTTCTTTTGTATCTGTGATAATCAAGCTTCGTCCTCTTTGAGTGTTTTTCCTTGGGTTTGCTTTTGGGGATCTAAATATTTCTTGAGGTTTAAGAAATGATTCCCCTTCTATGTTTTTTAATTAATATTTTCTTTTCAATTTTACTAATTTCACCAAATTTATTCAAGGTGTGGCCGAGCTGGACAAAAAAATTAGATCAAAACTGGGTGTCTTTTATACCCATAATGTGTGGTACAATTATGTGGATATTCCTCAGCTTCTCCTTAATCGCAATTTATATTTGGCTGCAAGTATTTTAGTTCCAAGTAATAGATTGTTAAGTTTTACGAAATGAACTTTGGCATTTAAATCAGCAAATATCTAGGATTCATTGTTAAGATTTGCTCCATTCTTTTTTGTTAGGTAAAATTTATATATTTAATTTTAATATATTTTGTTTTAGAAATTGTTCATATCACAAATGTACTTTTCCATCAGTTAGTAATGTTAATAGGGAAATTTTTGTTGTTGTATGAGTATATATATATTATATAATATATATATATATAAATATATAATATATATATTAATATATATATATATATATAATATATTATATATATAATTATATTATATATATATATAGTATATTAGAGAGAATCTTTATACAACTGCTGCTCCCAACCGCTATTTTTTGTGTCACTAAATCAAAAGAATCTTCTCCATACAAAATTTCCGTCACATTGGACTACATTAAAGGACTCCCAAAGGGCCCAAGTTTTACATATTTCACATATTTAATGTAGCATGTTTTTTATCACCTTTATTACATTACGAAACTGTTTTATGGCACCTTTATTTATTGAAACTGGGAAATCGAAGTATATATTTATTAACTTACAATATTGCTTGTCATTATTTTTTGGAATAGATTATCCAAGATATTTGGATTTCACTTCTTCAGGAGGAGAGTAGTTTTAGTAGACTTTGGATATTGCTTTTTGTATTCACCAGCAATCTAATTGCACGAATCTCTGTTTCGTCCTTTCCTAAAATGTTCTGATACTCTTGAATTAGCTTCACTTCCTCTTTCAGCTTAACTTATCGTTAACCACTACAATGCATTTCAATAATTCCATCCCACGTTGGAAGGTCTCATCCTCTTTCCAAGTAGACGGGCTGATTGTTCAGAAATTTGTATTGAATTTTAATCTTGAGAACATTTATGGATCAGCACGTAATGAAGTAGGAAATGTTTTCTTTAAACCATGGAGGTCTTTATTTTTGGCAATGTATCTTCTAATTCGATTGTGATAACTTGTGTTCTATTGTTTTCATTTTTAAGAAGCCATTTTTT
This sequence comes from Trachelipus rathkii, assembly GCA_015478945.1. Classification (NCBI taxonomy): domain Eukaryota; kingdom Metazoa; phylum Arthropoda; class Malacostraca; order Isopoda; family Trachelipodidae; genus Trachelipus; species Trachelipus rathkii. The sequence continues at coordinate 21,285 of JABUQX010106216.1, read as the reverse complement.
GTTTAATGTCTGGTGGAACATCATCATAAATGCGGATGCCGCAGTTTCCGGTGGTTTCAGGTACCATAAATGTGTTTGCGAATTTCTTCACGCTGCAATTAGATTAACTCAATCAATTGATTATTTTATATTCAAATTGTGTTTAGCAAAAATTGAAATTGAGATATGGAGCTTTAACTCAATGATCGTGTGCATGGGATCCTGAGATCTATGAACGTCAGGAAGGCTAGTGACCCGGATGGTAATTCCTCCCCTTATTTTTGAGGGAGTGTGCTTCTGAGCTATCCCCACCCCTCGTTAACTATACTCTCTATGTCTTAATTACTAAATACTTTTCCCTTTTGTTGGAGCGCGCATATGTCCAACCAATCCCGAAAAAGATTAGCCACTCTGATCTTCAAACTATCGCCTATAGATCTCACTTGTATTCATATCTAGAAGTCTTGATATCTTCTAAACTCTCATTTCGCTGATATATGTAGTCTCATTCTATCGTTCAGTCATCAGTATGGCTTTCAAGCTCGATGTAACTGGTTGACATACTTTCCTATTCTAAAACTGATTTAGGCTTCTGCCCTCACCGACCATGGGGAGTCTGAGTGTGAGTGCTTGAAACAATATCAAAGCTTTTTGACGGGTTTGGCACGCGTCACTGCTCTCTAAGCTCCGTTCCTTTGGTCCTTCTCTTGGCTTACTCTTGTCTAGTTTTCTCTTCCATCGCTCCATATCAGCCTCGTTGATGGAGCGTCCTCTTCTCCTTTCCTGTTATGTGGGGTTCCTCAAGGTTATGTTCTATCTCCAACTTTATTCCCTATTTTTCATCAACGATCTCTCAGCCTGTACCTCTAACTCTGTTCACTCTTATGCCGATGACAACTCTCCATTCTTCTACTCATTTCAAATTGCTCCCTCTTTTACTCTAAGTTGCCTCTCGTCTTCAGCTTTCCGATTCTATTCTTATTGCCGATTTCTGGATGAGGATTTACGGGGGGTCCCCCCAACTTGTAAAATTCACTCTTTTAAAACCTCAACTTTTTTACATCTCCCTCTCAAAAACACCTCCCAACTTTCCTATTTCTTTCGACGGCTCTAACGTTTCACCTGTGAATAATATAAACAGTTTTGGTCTTAACTTAAACAACAAATTATCTTTGAAACTTCATATTTCAATGGCTGCGAAAGTGGCCTCAAAGAAGCTGGGAGCTCTGTTCAGGTTGCGGGAATTTTTTTCCTCTATAACTCCAGTTATATAAGGGCCTTGTTCGCCATTGTATGGAGTACTGTTCTCGCATTTTGGAGAGCTCGGGCACCACCCTTCTATTGGATAGAGTTGAGTCTAAAGCTAAGAGACTAATAAACTGTCCCCGTCTTTCAAACTCCCTTGATCCTCTATCACTGCGACGTGGCATTGGGGCACTATCTCTTTTCTATAGGTGGTACATCGGCAGATGCTCTGGGAAGTTGACCTCTCGCATTCCACCACCCTTGCGTCGCCTACGTAGCACAAGGGGTGTCTTGCTCTCGCATGAATTTTGCGTGAGTATTGAGAATCCCAGACTTGTTCTTGTGGTGCCTCTTTCTTTCCAGCTACTTCTGCTCTGTGGAACTTATTTCCTTCTTCTGTTTTTCCAATTGTATTTAATCTTCCTCTCTTTAAAGCCTACGTCTGCACTCACCTGTTAGATTTGCGTTAGGCTTGGGATTTGGTAGGTTTTTCTATGTTTTATTTTCTGCCCTCTCCTCGAAAAGGGCCCAGCCCGTGAGTGGTGGTGAACTGTAAAAAAAGAATGCCAATGGTGCCAAAAACCAAGGTCGTAAATAAAGTTTGATAAGAAAAATATATTCTTCTGATTGAATCTTTCTCGCGTGTGGTCATGTTGAATTGATCCTGGAATAAATATATTTTAAAGCCGTAAATACCCTTTGCCATCTACCGAACGTAGCTCTCACTGTAGGAATGCGAAATGAGACTAAACGTCAGGGGCTGCTGCCAAGGAAGATCACGGCTAATTCTAATAATTCCCGATAATAATCATCTCGGTGCTGTTTCAGGCGTAACTGATCTTCAAGAAATTCCATCATATTACCATGGGCATCCTCGGTGACAGAGCCTACCACACTACGGTATTTTGCACTGTCCAAGATCGACCAACTTTCTTTAAATCTTTTAAAGATATTTACATCTGGTCCAGATGTTGCTCCCATTACTGTATCAAAAATATTTTTTAAGACTATCTCGAAGATGTGATGTCTACACAGAAGATAGAGTAAATCAAGTTAAAACATTTTTTCACTGTTTGTAAAGGCACCATTTATTCTTCCGGTGTTGCTTTCGGTTGTATCGATTCACAATGTTTCTATCTTTTCTTCTATGCTCCAATTTTGCACTGCTCGAAAAATGGCTATAGCTTGATCTTCTCCTGTAGCTGCAGGAATTTCAGGTATACCTAATAATTGTTCTTTGCCCTGAAAGGTAACTATACCAAATAATTGTTCTTTGCCCTGAAAGGTAAATATTAATGGTAGTCGATCAATTTTCTTCGCACCTCATAAAGCCGGAAGAAGCTTGCTATCCCAGTGTAAGACCAACGCGCTACACCCCGCTAGATTAAATTGGCCTTTAATTTCCCCTTGCCTCTGCTTCCTGAGTTCCTTCCGTCGATGTTGAAATAATGTGCGATTAATAATTAAGCTTGATGTATCGGACTTGAAAGACTCTGCTGTGGCCATTGTCAATACAAGTGAACCGCGTTCCGACACTAATTTTACATATGTCTAATGCTTCAGATAGACTTGTTGTGAAAATACCTCTTCTTATTGAAGTACTTGATTAACTTTCTCACTATGTATCTCTTGTGTCTGGTTCTGATTTCTCATTCCCACTATCGCTACTTAATATTGGTGATAGCCGTACAGTGACGTTTCGTTCCATTTCTTCGTAGATTCTCTAACGTATCTCGGCCTCCTGTTCTACTCGTTCGGTGAATTAAATAAAATTGAATATCCTCTTTATTCTTAAGGACATCCAGCACATTTTCAGGAGCAACATCATATAAATTATCCAATGTGTCCTCAAATGTTGCACGTTTTTTGGTTTCCACTTCAGATACTCTTCTTAACCTCTTTTGTAAATCTGTCCATTCTTCATAGAGTGACACAACTTTACCAGTGCAGTGATCTATACGTTTTGTAGGAATGCGAGCCTTCTCCCAAAAAATGAGAACTTCTTTTTCGACTATGGTTGCACTTTCTTTGAGGTTTCATTTACGTACACGTAAATTGAAGAATCAGACCCTAAGTACCTGCTGATTGGAAGGTAGTTTTTGCTCCAATAATTTGGTTGTTGATGTTTCCGGTGAGACATAATTATATTGTTGTCTTTACGTAAATAGTGTGACGCCATCATAGTACAAAATACCTACAAAAGCATTATTATTATTATTATTATTATTATTATTATTATTATTATTATTATTATTATTATTATTATTATTATTATTATTATTATTATTATTATTATTATTATTTTTATTATTATTATTATTATTATTATTATTATTATTATTATTATTATTATTATTATTATTATTATTATTATTATTATTATTATTATTATTATTATTATTATTATTATTATTATTATTATTATTATTATTATTATTATTATTGTCGTAACCATCCATTAAATGTAAGGACGTACACCACACCAAAGATACGTACACAGCGTACTGCATCAAAGACTTGCATACAGCTGATATGTTGCCTGAGTCAGAGGTTTAAATAGCAACCCAACGTCAATTCTGGAATCTTCTACAACACTAATATAGTTTCCAATTCAATACAATAACTCTGACATATTTGAGTTTAGGTAAATAATAGTTAGTATAACATATATTGTAAATCCAATTTCCTTTCAATTTTGTTCTATACTTTATTTAGGAAAAATGCTTTGCAAAGAAAATAGATTCGACATTATAAGTGTAAAACACGTAAATGAAGTTTAAAACTGAAATTGCACCCCTTTTGGTGGTCCCCTTAATAATGTTTGATTGAACTAAAATTTTACCAGGGCTAATTGCACATGGAATGGAACAGTTTTGAGAATAGGGAGGTAGAATTTGTTACACTTCAAATTTTCCAATACAATTAAGGGTCACTCTGATATATATATATATATATATATATATATATATATATATATATATATATATATATATATATAAATATAATTATATATATATATATATATATATATATATATATATATATATATATATATATATATATATATATATATATATATATATATATATATATATATATATATATATATATCTTTAAGTTATTTCACCTATTAGGAAACAGATTTAATCATAACTTTATTAAAACACAATAAAAATTATTATAACTATATAGGTATATTAGATCAAAATTAAACTTTTAAAGTATTTTTTCCCAACCCTCTTATCTTTCGTGGGAAGTCTCTTCCCACCTCTTTCAGGGAGCGTTAAGAAAGAAAAGGATGGTTGATTTTTTCTCTGTTTTCAGTTTTCTAGCGGTTGGATGTTGTTTGTTGAATTTTTACCTTGTTCCAGTTTAATTCGAAGACTCTTACATGAAGTAGAGGATTTTAAACTTTCATTTATCAGTTCGTCAATGTAGTAATTACCTCTGTCTCGATTTATATTTTTAGTATTTTTTACCATGTACGATTCATAAATTGATTGACGAACTGATAAATGAAAGTTTAAAATCCTCTACTTCATATAAGAGTCTTCGATTTAAACTGGAACAAGGTAAAAATTCAACAAATAACATCCAACTGTCACAATAATAAAAATCTTTCGAGAAAGATCAGAGGTTAGATGTGTATGTGTGTGTGTGTGTATGTGTGTGTAGGTGTGTGTGTGTGTACCGATAAACGGCGCTTGAAAGAATGAGAATAACGGTTCTCCATCTGGAGAGTTGAGGAGAGCAGTGTCCATTGTATAGCGATAGAATAAAGAGAGTGACACTATAATTCGAAAGGTAGAGAGAGAGAGAGATTGGTGAGAGTTAGTGAGAGCAGGAGAGTTGATAAGAAGAAAAGTCCTAGACTCCACCTTTTCAAGAAGAACTGTGTGAGTGGAACCACCCCAGATATGTGAGACATACTCCAAACAGGGGTGAACGACATCACCATAAAGATCAATAAACTGGAGATGCGTGAAGAAATCCTGAATTAACCTCAGAACACCCACCCTCTTAGAAGCTTATTTAGAAAGAGAGGCAAGGTGATACTTCCAATTAAGTTGTGTTGAAGATTATCTCGAGTAGAAAGATAAAGGAACTGAGTTTTTCAGGCATTGAAAACAACCATGTTCTTACTTCCCAAATTAGGAAAGAAACCGAAAGAGAGAAGTTTAGAAATTAAAGTTTTGTGCTAGACTCCATCAAAGGCTCTTGATAAGTCTAGCGCAACAGCGAAAGATTCTCCGAAATGCCGATGGACAGAAAACCAAGATTCTGAGAGAAGAGAAAGAGGCACACCAGTAGAACGCTTCTTACGATAGCCATAGGATTAGATATAGGATTAGAGAATTTGAGATGTTTTCAAATCTTCCCGTTAAGGTTATATTTGAAAACTTTAGAAGAACAGAAGTTAAAGCGATTGGACGATTGTTTGAGTGATGAGAAGGATCCTCTTTTTTCGTCACAAAGGTATTGAAGGTTAAAGTAGAAAGGTGGAGACTGAATAGTTTACCAAGGCAGGGTGGAAGCTTAGAAGTACAAATTTTGAGAACCGCAGGACAGATACAATCAGAATCGTTTGCCTTCTTGGCATTAAGCTCAAAGAGAGAGAGAGAGAGAGAGAGAGAGAGAGAGAGAGAGAGAGAGAGAGAGAGAGAGAGAGAGAGAGAGAGAGAGAGATCAGAAATAACAACATTGAAGAAATTACAATATTATACATAAATGGGTTGGGGTTGAGGAGTAGCAAAAGCTCCGGAATCGTCTAAGGTGGAATTACAGAAGAAGGTTTGAGCATAGAGTTCAGCTTTAACAGAAGGCATAACGGCAATTGTGCCGTCGGAAGATATTATGGGAGGAAATGAGGAAGAAGAAAAGTTGGAGTTGACATTCTTTGTTAAATGCCAGAAAAAGCGTGAGAGAAAGGATTCAGAAAGATTATTGCATTTTCTAGGGGAGCTGAAAGAGTTTTTGAGGTTCCGGAAAATAGATTTGCGCTATTCCGGAATGAAAAAATAAGTTGTTTAAGTTTCTGGAGTTTGAAGATGACGAGTAGGGCGAATAGGTCGAGTAGAACGAATAGTGGCGAATAGAACGAGAACTAGTCGAGATAATCAAGGTTTATGAGGTTTAGTTGGATGGAAAGAATATATATATATATATATATATATATATATATATATATATATATATAACATTAACCACAAATCAAATAACTAACCTAAACACTCAGATCTCTAATCTCATAACCACCAACACCACTAACAAGTTTACAGAATACCTACAAAGCAAATATTCTTTACAGATAATAAGAAAACCTGGCAGGTTATCAAAAAACTAAACAATTCGCAAAACACCCTCCCTCACATGAATCCCCATCCTTGCCCGACAACTCAATCCCTTCCTCAAAACAACAAGCAGACAGCCTTGCAAAACACTACGCTAATATCTCCTGTAAACCAACTCACCCCAATAATAGGTTAACAAAAAAACAACTCAAAAACCTTAGATCACAACTTCCACTTCCATTTACAACCAACATGATATCAGAGACAATCAAACCCTTAAAATTCAATTACAGCAACAGGACCAGAATCAATCTCAAACTACCACCTGAACACCTATAGGAGGAAAAGTAATTCTCATTAAGAAATCTTAACAAATCTTGGAAACTTAATTATATACCCCTAATCTGGAAACAAGCACTCATTCTCCCAAAACTTAAACCCAAAAAAGACAATCATTCAACAACAACAGCCCTCACCTCCCTCACACAGCACATCATTAACGGCTTCAACCAATCCCCATCACACAGATCCATACTCACAGCCATCGACATTAACAAATCCTTTGACACTGTCCCCACATACATCCTTATACAAAAAATCCTTTAACCCCTAGAAAACAATGATAAAAAGTGGCTCTCAAACTTCCTCACCAATCGATACGCCAAAGTCCTCCATAAAAACACCCTCTCACACTCCATTAAACTACAAAACGGCATCACAGGGAGCCATTCTCTCTCCATTCCTCTTCAATCTCTTTAAAGCAGACATGCCCACCCCTACCAACCAATCCACCAAACTAATCACTTACGCAGACGACATCAGTCTCATTTCCCAACATCCACTTGTAAATACAGCCACCCAACACACCCAAGAATACCTACAATTATTAGAAACTTGGTTACTCACCAATAGAATGAAAGCTTCATTAAATCCTCCATCACCCTCCTAACCACAGACCACCACCAATCCACATTCCACCCAATAGTCTACCTGAACAACAACCCCCTCCCCCTAAACAAAACCCCAAAAATATTAGGACTCACTTACGACACACACATATGACTTTCTCCCCCCACATCGACCAAATTACTTCCTCAACCCAACGGAAATTAAACACCCTCCGAACCCTCTCCCAACACAACTTCAGCGACAGAACACCCTTACCACAATCTACAAACAACTCCTCAGAACAAATATAAACTATGCCTCCCCGCATGGTTCCCAGCACTATCACAATCCAACTTAAACAAATTACAAGTTACACAAAACACAGCCCTTAGAATAATCACCGGATGTACTAAAACAACCCCCATCCAGCATTTACATGACGAGACACATATCCTTCCCATCCCTACCCACTTGAAGATGGTAGGGACACAATTTTTCCAGAAAACACTCAATCCAACCCATCCATGTCACCAAATACTCTCCAACCCCCCCCCCCCCCACACAGACTAAAAACCCCCCACACCAGCCAAACTTTTATAATGACATCTACAACAACATCCCCCACCCCCAAATAGGTCTTGGCTCACTCACATCCATACACAATTAACTAACACATATCTACAAAACCGCCCCAATAACAATCTACTAAACACCCCATCCCCAAACATCTCCCCTACAGAAGAATCACTGTCCAGAAGAGACCAAATTAACCTCGCCCGGAGCAGATCAGGTCACCACCCAAATCTTTTGCAATATAAATTCAGATTCAAACTTGACAACGTTGTTTCCCCCATCTGCACTAGATGTCGTATATCCCAGGACACAATGGAGCACTTCCTTCTGGAGTGCCCCGCCCTCGACGCCCCCCGTACCACCTTCGCTGTAACTTCTCTTCTCGACCTGTGGAACCGCCCAAGAGCAGTGGCCGGCTTTCTGGAGGCAGGGTGGCCCTCCACAGGCCAGGGGCAGAAATGTGTATAATATATATATATATATATATATATATATAGAAGAGTGATATATACAGAGAATATATATGTATATATATATATATAGCAGAGTCATATATATATATATATATATATATATATATATATATATATATATATATATATATATATATATATATATATAGTAGTATATATATATATATATAATATATATATAAGCAAGTGTGGGGGATTGTTACTGTACTTTGTGCACAGCATTTAAAGCATGGAAAATAATTTGGTATAGTATTTGCGGAAATAGTAGTAACGAAGTTCCGTTACTCCTTTACTTTTAGCTTATGACTACGACATTAATTACGGTATCTTTGGTAA
>JABUQX010106216.1:5000-10000 GCA_015478945.1 Trachelipus rathkii | reverse complement strand
GTGTGTAAAAAAATAAAATGGAAAGTGATTATTTTAATAGTAATTGGTGGAGGAGGCAGGGATGGGTATCTGATTTATATGGATGGGTGGAAAGAATGGAGGGGGGTGGTGGTGGTGAGATAGGAATGGATGGAGGAATGGAAGAGAATGGAGGAAGGAACGGAGCAGGGAGATGGAATGGTGGAATGGAAGAGCTTGAGAGATTGCAGAGAGATTTGGACAGGGTGTGTAAAAGATGTTTGGAAGGTACATAGATAAAAGTAAGCTATGGTTGTGAGGAGGGCAGTCTCCTCGGTGTGAAGTTATATGCTAGATGGTGAGCAGCCGGGGAACAAGTGTCTGGTTTTAACATTTAGTATATATGGTGAATGATGCAGAGCGCAGTAGGAGAATCAGAATAGCAGGAAGGTGGCTGGTGCACTTAAATCGTTGGTGAAGAAGGATCAAGTCTTGTAAAGGGTCTTACATGAGGGTATATGTTTTTTAATAATAATAATGATAATGATGAAAATTTAATATACACAAACCAATAAACCTAATATACCGTAATTAATGTCATAGTCAAAGCTAAAAGTAACGGAGAACGGAGTAACGGCGCTTCGTTACTTTCCTTTCCAAAGAAACGGAATAATCTAACGGAACTACTTTTTTTCCAGGGAACGGAGGGGAAACGATAACGTGAACCACTTTTTGAGCAACGACGCCCACATCCGGCATTGGGCACATAAAAAATCTTCATCAACAGTTTCATTATTTTTCCAAACCTGGATCTCCTTTACACATACATACATACATACATACATACACATACATATACATATATATATATATATGAAAGAGCATATATACACATACAAGAGGAGAGGAGTGGTAGAGAGAGAGAGGAATGGAGGACAGCGGATCCACACTGAACCCATTCTTAGGCCAAGGAACTGCACACATCCATGTATCACTAAAGTTGGATTACACGCCCATGCATTAAAAAAAATTCTATTTCGAATACATAAGAAAATGAATTAAAACTGATCCCAATTATTATTTATTATTACACATTACATATTATTACTATTATTATTATAATTATTATTATTTTATTTTATTCACACATTTTATTACCATTATTATTACTATTATTTATTACACACACACACATTATTACACATTACATATTACATATTATTATTATTATTATTATTATTATTTGACGCTATCAGTCAATACTACCGCTAATAATGCTACTAATTCTAAATATATTTCTATTAAAAAAATAATAATAGTAAAAAATACTACTACTCACTACTACTACTACTACCACTAATACTACTACTACTCACTACCAATACTAATAATAATAAATAATAATAATAACACATAATAATAATAATACTGGATAAAATAATAATAATAATAATACATAATAATAATAATAATAATAATAATAAATATTAACAATTTCAGTAGGTGAAACCAAATTTTGGTGAAACTACGCAGGAAAAGTTTTTTAATTCTGTTTTACTTTAACAAACTATAATTTTCGGCTCGTAAAATAGACCCATGAAACAAATACTTAGTTTATGAGTATTAATTCCACTTGTATGCACGTTAATACACATATTTAAACATCTACATATGAAATGAGAGAGAGAGAGAGAGGAGAGGAGAGAGAGAGAGAGGAGAGAGAGAGAGAGAGAGAGAGAGAGAGAGAGAGAGAGAGAGAGAGATTGTAGTGATATAAACCCATTTTTATTCCATCTTATATCATTTAATTCGTCAAAAATAGTTAAATAAATAAATAGCTAAAATAAATGTCCTTATTCAGCAATCAAAATACTATTATTTTAATATATATATATATATATATATATATATATATATATATATATATATATATATATATATATAAATTGAGCGAGAGAAAATAAAAAACTAGTTAAAGTTTCAAATACATTGCATGAACAATATGCAGAGATAACAAGCAAATCCGCTGCAATGAACAGTTCGTATTAATAATAATAATAAAATTTGATAATAATAGATATATATATATATATTAAAAGACGTGGTTGAATGTGTGCTCTCACGGGAAATACCTAAGATTTTTTTTTATTTATTGTTTTATGTAGTGCTGTATTTAATGAAAGTGTGTGTGTTTTTTCAAACTTTTTTTTTTATTTGGAATTTTATTAAATCTTACTTCTTTGATACCATTTTATCCGTTTTAGTAAAGTTCTACGTAAGAGGTTTTTAAAAGATAAGTCCTAACTTTTTTCTTTTCTTTTTTATTTTTTTTAAATGACTGTACTCGTAGGTTTATTTTAAAGTTAATACTGTTTATGAATTTTGAATTTCGTCTTCACAGTGTTTTAAATTAGATTTTTATTATTTTGGCACTTTAACTTTTAAATTTAGGTTTTAATGTTAAATCAATTTTATTTACTTTTTTTATTCGTGAATTTGTAGGGGTGCTAGAGAGCGTTAGTGTTTTTAACTTTAAGATTTTTCATATTTTTACATATTTACTGTAAATACGACTTTAGCTTTTAACATTTATGTTTTAAATTTAGCTCTTTTAGTGTGTGAATAACTTCTAACCTGATTTCTACGTTTGTTTGTTTTTTTTGGCTGCTTGTTTTGTGGTTGTTGTATGTGCATGCAAGATGGCAGCTTTGCACAGAAGCGCGGGCTTACTATCGACTTTATTAACATCCGTTTGAAATCTAACTCTGCATCCGTGGAACACCACCTCTCTAACTCTAATCCTAACCTTTTGCTCCTGTCTGAGACCCAGATGTCTAGGAATTCATCCTCTAACTCGTTTAATATGTCCAACTACAACTTATTTCATAATTTCCCTCTATGAATGGTGGAGTATGTGCCTATGTTAACATAAACACTCCTGTAACACGTCTCTAGTTAAGAATCTCGAATCTCCTAACTCTTTGATGTTCTGTGGCTTAAAAATCTTTCTTCCTTCTACTAATAATCTTGTGCTTTTGCTACTGTTCTCCTAACAGAACAGATTTTCACGCCTTTTGAATACCTTACTACTTCTCACGAGACTGTTATATCTTCTCATCCAAATATTGGAGGTCCTCTATTTAGGGGATTTCAATGTACACAACACTGAATGGTTAAGGTCTCTTACTGATTTAGGTGGGGAGGAGGCTGAATCATTTAGTATTTCAACGATCTGGAGTAACTAATTAAAGAAGCCACACAAATTCCGGATCGTCCCAACCAATTCTTGGACACACTGACTTATGTTTCACCACTAGTCCTTCTCTATAAATACACCACCTGCTCCTATTGGTAAATCTGACCTACAACCTTATATCTCTTAATTTTATTATTTTCTCCAACAGCTCCATCCTGCAATACGCGTTTTTTCTGTGGCATTTTGATCGGGCTGATTGGGGGGGCCTTGCGTTGCTTCTACGCTAACTATAAATGGAATGACTGCTTTGTCTCTGATGACGCTTCAATTCTGCCGTGATGGGCGGGAGCTGTAATCGTTGATGAGATGAGCAGGCCATTCTTCGACTAAATCTCTCCTCATAACCATGGTTCGATCGCTTTGCTCCTCTGCCATCCAGGCCAGAGACAGTGGGTATCGGGAGTGGAAAAATTCTCGTCCTATCACTCTTAAGCACTTTCATTCTGCTAGAAATCGTTGCAGGGATACTTTTCGACGAGCAAAGCATGCTTTCATCAAACGAAAGTGTGCTAACCTGGTTCTCGTACTGACAAATCTTTCTGGCCTCTTTGCCAAAAACATCTCTAACAACTTCTGTAAATCTGTCTTCCCCCTCTTATTCGCTCTGATGGTTCTATTGCTAACTCTCCTGAAAAGGCCAATCCCTTCGGCCTCCTATTTTCCCTCTAATCTCAACCTTTGGACGATTCTGGCATTCCTCATCCTCCTCTTTCTCCTCTCAGGTGTCCTGCTCTTGCCTGTGATTAGCCTGATTCGGGTGCATGAGCCCTGAAATCTACGAACTAGGGAAGGCGGGTGGCCCGGATGGCATTCCCTCCCAGAGTTTTGAGGGAGTGTGCTTCGTGCTGACCCCACCCTCGTTCAACTATATTCTCTATGTCTCAATACTAGCACTTTCCCCTCAGTGTTGGTAGGAAGCACGCACATGTCCAACCTATTCCGAAAAAAGGAAGCTGCTCTGACCCTTCTAACTATCGCTCCCATAGCTCTTACTTGTATTCATCTAAGATCTTTGAAACCTTTTTCAACTCTCATTCTTAGATCGTCTGGAATCTCATTCACTTCCGATCGCCAGTACGGCTTTGGGCGCTCGAGTCTACTGGCCATATACTTTCCTATCTTACTGATTTATGGTTTTCCGCCCTCTTTAGAACTACGGGGAGAAGACTTGGGTGGTGGCCTTTGACATATCCAAAGCATTTGACCGGGTATGGCCCCATGTCACTGCTCTCCAAGCTCCACTCCTTTGGGTTTCCTCCTTCCCCTTTTGCTTACTATGTCTAGTTTTCTTTCAAATCGCTCAATATCGGCCGTTGTTGATGGGGCGACTTCTTCTTCCTTTCTGTCAATAGTGGTGTTCCTCAGGCTTCTGTCTTCTCCTACTTTATTCTTACTTTCATTAATGATCTTCTCACCTGCACATCTGTAACCTATTCACTCATATGCCATGACTTGACCTCATTCTTCAATCCCGGCTTCACTCCTGCTCCTTCTTTACTTCTGTAACTGCCTCTCGTCTTAATCTTCCGATTCTATCTTGCCGATCTGGATAGAATTTCCGGTGGGGTCGTCTAAATATCTTTGTGAAATTCAATTCTTTAAAAACTCAACTCCTACAAATCTTCCTCTAAGACACCTTCTAACTTTCCTATCTTTCGACGGTTCTCTCCTCGTCTCTCCTGTGGACAATATAAACATCCTTGGCCTTAACATAAACAAAAAAAATGTCTTGGAAACCTCACATCACAACGGTTGCCAGGGCGGCCTCTGCTAAAGAAACTGGGAG
>JABUQX010106215.1:50000-52654 GCA_015478945.1 Trachelipus rathkii | reverse complement strand
CTCACTTTAGAAAAAATATTTTGAACTGTCTTTCGAAAAAGTGTATTTTCATTCCAACTTAAACTCTCCGCCCCTGGGTATTCACAATGTAAGCCTGCGGCTCAACCGTTGGTTCTTACCCTCTGTCTGGGCAGGTTCTTCAGTTCCCTCCGTCCAATTAACGCTCCAGTTTCTTTTACGATAACCAATGAAAAGTCGAATTCTCTGGGAACTCTCCTCCCACTTCTGTCCCAGTTCTAATCTTCAGAAAATCCGTTAAGCAATTAAGATTTCTAAAAAGTAGAAAACATCGTCAATCTGATCTTTTCTCCAGACCGCAACTTCCTGTTTGTCGTAAAAAATTCCAAAGTTATTTCTAATTACTGACAAGGCATTTACAAAAATGGAGAGTTCAACCGCATAGCCCAAAAAATCGTTAAAAAACTGTTCTTTAGGAACACATCTGTTTAATGTTTTGCCAAATAGAATGACAAACTGGATTCATAGTTAGGTCATTTGGTTCCAACGGATTTTCTGTGGGAACACGATCTTTGTTTCGCGATATCTCACTCACATTTGATAAATACCAGCTTGCAGAATATTTCTTGATGATGTTTCAATCATAGATCACTCAATATCATCTCGCTTTCAAAATATCACTAAAGTTTTTGAATCTTTTTTCCGGGAAAAGTAACCTTCTCATAAACTCTTCTAAATGTCACTTTTCTCCGAAACAATTTCTTCCTTGCTTCCCACATTTCAAAAAAGTATCCCAAATGGAAAATAATGACAGGGTGTCAAATGATGACATTTGAAAAAAAAATGATTATTTGAGTTTCTCTAACGAATTCAACAAAACTAACTTAACTTAACCTTTCCTAACCTAACCTAACTTAACGCCTTCGGCGGGCTGTACGGTAAAGTTTTTTAATGTTTCGACCATTTTCCTTGTCGACAATTTAGGCTATGTTCCCATTTCCAATAACGTCATCAATACCTGACACGCCAAATACAAGCGTTAATCTTCACACTCCTACAAGTTGCGGAAACCGCTCACTACTCACTCATTGGTTTTTAAATTTTTCAATCATCTAGATGAAAATTTATAACAATCGTAAGGAATTAACATCTCATTACGCAAAAATGCACATTTTATTTGGAATCCATAACAACAACAACAACAACAACAAGCATTTGACACTTAAACAAGCTTTACTTCTCCATCCACAATTGACCTTTCCTGGCTACAACAAACCTTTTTTCTTAACAAGGACGCATCACAAAAGAACCTTGGAGCCTTTCTTTATTAGCACAAAAAAAATGGCAAAGAAATCTCTCTCTCTCTCTCTCCTCTCTCTCTCTTCTCTCTCTCTCTCTTCTCTCCCTCTCTCTCTTCCCTCTCTCTCTCTCTCTCTCCTCTCTCTCTCATTCCCTCTCTCTTCACTTTCACTCTCACTCACTTCCTCTCTCTCTCCTCTCTCTCCTCTCTCTCCTTCTCAAGGAAATATTACAGTCACTAGAACATGAAAGCTGTACAAAGATCGCTTTACCAAATTCATGAAAACAATCCTTGGATTATCCTTCACCGTTATAACTGAAACCAACCATTATTAACCCACCTCTTTAAACACAAAACAACTCACGGGTCGACTATAAAGCTGGAACATTTATTCAAAGTTTCAACCGCAAATACTAATACAAAGTGCATACTTATATATACCCACTTCTAGTCGCAACCCACCTCCACTCCATCCCAAAGCCCTACACCCTACCCCCGCTCCACTACAATACACACCAATATGCTACTCACCTCGCACCCTCACAAAATCTTATCTCTTACACCAAATCTTTGCAAACAAACAAAGCAAACTGCCCTCGTTTCAGGGACCCCCATATAAAAGGTATTAAACTCTCCAAATGTTATTAAACCTAAAACCATTACTTATAGAGACATTTAATATATATTATATATATATATATATAATATATATATAATATATAATATATAATATATATATATAAATATATATATATATATGAAAATAGATTGTAAAGCGACTTTATCCTTTGTTAAAAAAAAATTATTATTTAGTTGATTGGAGTATAATAAAGTAGATAAGAAAACTCACTATGCAAATTTCTAATTTATATATAAATATATAAATATTTAATATAATATATATATTATAATATTATATATATATATATATATATATATATAATATATATATTAAAATATATATAATAAGGGTGCCTGTGTCGCACATGATTTTAGTTATATATATTCAACTCCAGACTAGGGTTCGCCGTGCCTCCTCTTTCCTGACCTCTTTCTGTGTAATCTCTCCAATCTTCGTGTTCCTAACTCAATTTAAATTCTCCCTCACTTTAAGCCCGCCGCTCTTTGCTCATCTGCGTAATGCGTTAGTGAAGTTGTCTTATTTTAACACCCCCTCCTGGAAAGGCTTGCCTGAGCGGTAGTAGGAAACTGTAAATATATATTATATATATATATATATAAATTATATATAATATATATATATATATATATATATAATATATATATATATATATATATATATATAATATATATAATTATAATATATATATTTTAGATAACAAATTTCAGACTTTCGGTGTCTCGTAACATTATTGTAGAATTATTACCAATGTCG
>JABUQX010106215.1:35000-37500 GCA_015478945.1 Trachelipus rathkii | reverse complement strand
GTATTCATCAATGATCATTTTATGATCAACTTCTTTCTATAATTCTGTTAAACACTTTTCTTTGTTTAAAACTAATAATGTTACCATCTATTCCATAATATATCATCCTAGATATATCGCTGACCATCTCTAATTATTTCTTTAGACCCTTCATTAGTAGTTTTCATATATTTTCCATAATCTTAAGTTGTAGTTGGCTTAACTTATTTTTATATCTTTTAAATATATTTCAGTTTCCTTCGGCCCAGGAAATCTTTTTAACTCTACGCAGAACCTCATTTCAGCTACTTGGTGCCCGTTTTCTCATAATCATTACTAAAGTTTTTTTATTTATTTCGAGTCTTTTGTCTCACTGCTTCGGGGCTGTTATTGCTATTCTGATAGTTATCATCAGAATCGTACCGTCTGTAACATCTTCCGGTTTAAACAATTTTATTTTTAAATTATGGTAAAAATATTAATTTTTTAATTTTACTAAAATAAATAAGAAATAGTCACATTTTTGGAAAAAGAAACAGCAAAGCTGAAAAAGTTTATTGAAACATGAAATTACCATATTTGCTATTTCTGTCAAAACTAAATTTTAACATATACTGCTTAGCCTGTCAACCAGGTCAGCATCCTTTTTTCCATTGTTTACTATCAATTCTTAATTTTCCACTCTATTCATCAGAATTCTCTCCAGATGTCTCCACCATCTCAAACTGCTCCCACAACTTTCCACCCTTTCATACAGCAGAACAGGTATTATTTATTACTCTTGACTGCTCTCTTCATTTTCTGGTCCTTAATTATAGGATACAAAGCTCCTGCTGCCCTGTTGTAAAAAGCCCTCCAACCAAAAATCTCTGAATTTCCTTCCCGAGTAAAAATTCCTTCTTTCATTCAATAGCAATTCATTCAACCTTGCATTCTTAGTTTTCATTATTCACAATCAAAATCTTTGTATTATCCACATTCGTCTCCAATTAATTTATCGTCTTCCTTAACTTATCGCAAAAAGCAAATCGAAACTTTCCTCAGCTTTTGATCATGCTCGCTCTATCACGTCAGATCATCAGCATATGTCATCATGGTTAGATTAGTCATAAAATTCCTATCAATACCTTCTTTATTACTCTTTGCTGTAAACAATCTTGGTAATAATAAGGTACCTTGCTTAATATTCTTTCTTGTATCAAACTGTTTTCTGTTTTCACATACTTCTTTTACACTTACAGGTCTCATATATGCTCCTGAGAGTTCTCCGTAATTTCGAGTTCAGCTGTGCGAGTATTCCCTACTTAAGTCTATATCATAATCTTTTTCTGAGTACCGAATCAAATGCATTTTTTGAAATCTCTATAAGCAACATTCCCACCTCCTTAATATAGCTATTCATAAAACAAACATAAGGCAAGTGGTACTTAGGTTATTTCCCATATTTCGGAAACTTTTTTCCCTTTTCCCCCACACCAGAATATATTTGAAATTTGCTCATTTCTTCCTGTAGGTTCTTTACTTTTCAATTGATATTCTGTTGTTTCCTGGGGTCTTCCCCTTTTTTATTTTCCTTTATGCCTCTTATTATTCTTCTACTGTTGTAAAATCCCCTTCTCGTACTTTTCCTCGGTTATTTCTTCCCCTTCGTACACAGATTTGTAATCCTCCATATCTACATTTCAGACTTGCCTTTTTATATCTTGTTCACATTTTATTTATATATTTTGACTTCATATTGTCTCTATTTTTTTTGTTACTTTTTACGTTTCCGCAAACCTATATTTATTTTTTCTTTCTTACAGTCATACTCTTTATATATATATATATATATATGCATATATATATATATATATATATATATATATATAGTATAGGTATTTTTAGGTTTCCGTATATATATATTTTTTTTTTTTTTTTTTCTTTCTTCCAGTCACACTCTTTATTGCTTTCTTCACCCTTTCTATGCTCTTCCGATTTGAATATATTCTTTCTTTGTTTGCACCATTCTTTTCTTTAACCATTTTCTCATTTTGTTTTTTTTTTCTTTTTTTTTTTTGCCACTTTTTTTTCGCCTCCTCATTTCACTACTTTGTGTAACTTTTTAACTTTAGTTTCTAAAGTCTCTGCCGCCTCACTTTCTATTACATTCTTGTGTATTTTCATTTATTTCATTTTCTAGTTATTCAACTTTCCATTTAACTTTTCCTCGCAGAGACTTTCTCTTTATCTTATCAATTTTCACTCAAAACCTCCACTACCAATCTATAATCAGAGTCATACATAACTTTCGGTAATATCTTCACATCTTGTCGTACTATTCCTCTATTCGAAAACCTACAGGAAACTGGATTTAGAATAAGTTCATAACTATATATATATATATATATATATATATATATATATATATATATATATATATATATATATATATATATATATATATAGAAATATAGTATATATATATATATATATATATATATATATATGCATAGCATATATTATATTATTTGTATGTGTG
>JABUQX010106215.1:10000-12500 GCA_015478945.1 Trachelipus rathkii | reverse complement strand
AACAATTCTTGGGTGCTTACCGATACTGGGAGCTTCTCAAGATATTCTACAAGCCTTTTCTTTTAATTACGCCTCACGTTTCGACCACTATTGGAATTACCACAATAATATTGATGTGCCACATTACTCTTATTTCATGCCAAAGTCTTTGGTATTTTATTTCTTTCTATCTTTCGTAAGTCACCAAGTTTTTTTATCATTTGGGATTCCCACTTATATAATGTAGCACTTCTGCTCCATCTTATCCTTTAGAACAATGTCCGTTCTATTGTGGGGACTGTTACATCCGTTGGAGTAACACAATCATACAGTAACAGTAACTCTTCATTTTCCTTTTTTTTTGGAGGATTATGCTTTCAATAGTTGATTATTACTATTCTTGTGTTTGTATTTTTGACACGAATTTAAAATGAATCAACTTACAGATAGTGTTATGCCTTTCCGTATACAGATGTCGGTTTAGTAGAGTTTTACATCCTGCTAAAATGTGTGGAACAGATTCTGTATCCTAGTCATATGCTTTACATTTATCACTTATGTTCTTCTTTTCCCTGTGTTTTCTGTGCCATTTTGTTCTGAGTGTTCGTTCTTGAGCGGCCATAATCGATCTTTATTTTCCGGCTTGTAATTAATTGTCCCCTACTGAATATCTCCACATTGATTTCTCCTTTTCTATATAACTTTGATCTAGCATTTTCTTATTCCTTTCCCGTTCATTACTTGTCCCCATTGGTTTATTTGTTTCTTCTTGCTCTCTGCTTCAAATTTATCTTTTAATACTCTAATCGTTTCATTTTGCATTTTTCTTCCCACCTATGGCCTTCTATTCTAATGTTAATCATATTCATATAATATATTTTTTATTAATTAACCAAGTTGTTGTTGATTTACCGCTTTAGTGTTGATACACCCATTGGAGGAATCTTTTTTTCTGTATTTTCCGGGTAAAGTGCCAAGCCCTTTTACTTTTCTTTTATATGTGTATTCTATCTCCACCAACCCCATGTCCCCTCACTACGTTGCGTGTAAATTCTCTACAAGATCTGTCCTTTCGTGGGAATTTAGCATTTTTTTTATGCCTATTTTGTTCACGTCTTCCTGGAACCAACCTATCACTCCACAATTGTACGGGATGACAGATACGGCTAATATTTTAATGGTTTCTATTTTATTTCTAGCAGTCAATTCTGATTTTAATATTGCTTTGGTTTTTAAATATTCCCTTTCTGGTTTCTCTTTCATCAACTTATATTCCACCTTCTCCGACTCCTCCACTCCTAAGATTGGAATATGTATTTTCCTGTTCCAGTTGCCTTATAATAGTGTCGTCTATAGCGATTTTCTCATCCTTTGTTCTTCTTCCTTTCCTGAGTGTGAGGAACGCACATTTATCTTAGCCAAACTCCACGCATATATATATATATATATATATATATATATATATATATATATATATATATATATATATATATATATATATATATATATATATATATATATATATATATATATATATATATATATATATCCTAGAGGACTTTTTCACCAACTTTATTAGTTTGATTGTCTCTTGTCTGTTTGGGGTTTACAATTTTAAATCTTCTATATAAAATAGGTGCGAAATTACTTTTATAAATTTCTCGCTACTTGGATTAGTTCTATATCCATTTTGTAGTTTATTTATTAGATTACTTAAAGGGTTAATTGCTAAAATGTAGAGCAATTGGGACAACTAATCCCTTGGAAGATACCTCTTTTAGGTTAATTTTTTCTACTTCAATCAGTCCTTTTTCATATTTTAGTTTTAAACTAACCATTCAATTGCCTCATTAATTCTTTTACAAAATCTACTACTTTTTTTTATTGATTTTGTATATTTTTAAACCTTTTATTATCCAACTATGGAGAACACTGTCATATGATTTCTTATAATCTATCCAGATCATGGTTAGATGTTTCTGGTTCTTCCTACTATTACCCTATTTTCAACCCTTCTGGAATGACTTTTCTTCCTTCTATTAACTTGTTTATGCATTTTGTAAGACGGCTGATAAGAACTGTGACCTTTTTTAACCAAACATTCTGAATGCTTCCCATTTATTAAGCTTCACGAGGACTTCCTTTATTTCTTTTTGACATATTTCTCAAAATTCCATTTTAATATTTATTTACGGATCATTAATTATATCTTCCTTCCAATCTGATCCATTGTTATGTGTCTTTCATTTTTGTAGATTTTCTTCCAGAATATTCCAATATCCTCTTTTCGTGAAGGTTCAATGACCTTCGATTTCATTATTTCTCAGTTTACTGTACAATATTCCAGGATAGTGTTTAAACATTCTGTTTTTGTTCTTTTTCTTTCTCATTTCGTTTATATCTCCTTAACTTTTATATATTTTTTGCTGTTAGACTTAATTATCTTTTAGAAATCACGTAAACTAATTTATTACCTTATTTTACTTACTCTTTCTCTTCCTACTATATTTTGTATACTTAT
>JABUQX010106214.1:17500-27244 GCA_015478945.1 Trachelipus rathkii | reverse complement strand
ATCGAAATGTTGATGGAAAAATATTATAGATTTTTTGCGTTTCTGCTCTAGAATGCTCCAGTTATTAGTTAAGTGATCTTATTCGCTATACCTGTATGGAATTAACTGTTCCAGACATTTGCGGTGGTTCGGTTACACCCATTCACTTTTGGATAGTAAGTTGAGCTAAGGCTAAGAGGCTTATAATCTGTCCATTGGTATATATTCTTTTTCTAATATTTTCACTTTCTATCAACCATTATTTCCTGCTGATTACGTGACTTTTCACGGCGCACCTATCTATCTTTTTCTATAGGTTTATTTATACAAACGGCAGGTATACTGCTCGAAGTAGGAATTTGAACCTCACCTATATAAATCGCATTCCTCAAACCACTGCGTGCACCTTCTAGTAATATCCAGAGGTGCCTTGTTTCTTTATATATTATCCATGAATTCATTGCGTGAATTATTGGGACGACTCATGGATCACTCGTATATTATTATGTGGTACCCATTAATTATCCTTCCTTGTCCAGCACATCTGTTTTTGTGGATCTCATCTTGCCTTATCTTTTATTTTCCCCGCTATATTCCAATCTTCTCTCTATTTAAATCACGCTTCTGCGCCCCTGGGGATAATTAGTGCGTTATATTGGTCCACAGGGAACAGGGTGGGTTTTACTTTCCATTGTTTTTTAATTGTTTTCTTTAATGTAATTTTTTTTTTATTTATTTATTTTTTTTGGAGCCCCTCTCCGTTTGAAAGAGGCATTGGCCCTGTGTGTGGGTGGTAATCTGGTAAAAAAAAAAAAATAAAAAAAAAAATTTGTAACAGAGAATTAAAAGAAAAAATTAGGGGGGCTTGAGCCGAACGGCGAAACCAAAACAGGGGGGGTACGTCTCTATACCCCGTAGGGGCGAGGCGAGAGGAACCCTCCCGCTGTACACATCCCAAGATACCAATAAGCGGGGTCTCGGAGACCCTCCCACGGAGGGGGGGAAAATATGTCCATACCCCGTTAGTTTCCCCGGGAGAGGCCGAGAGACCTCCGACTTCCTGCCATCGGTGCGGTATATCCCTGGGGGAAAAAGGTTTAGTAAAAAAAAACAAACAACAAAAATTTACTAGCAAGTCTTATTAGATAAACGAGTAACGTATAAAATTTCTCTATCATAGGCTCTTCTTTAAGTTTCTCCATATTTCAACAATACTTTTTTTTTTTTTTTTTTTTTCTTTTTCTTTTTTTTTATTTTTTAAACGCTTAAATCGTCCATTGGCCTGAAGCATAGGTGATCTGAAGATTTTTTGGACTTATTCGCATAATTCTAAACATTAAATCATTAAATATTCCATATAATGTCTCTCGATAACTCTTGTAGGTTCAAAATATATCAGATTCTCTCAAGCTTTGGATTCCTCCCCCTTATGGAGAAATCTAATAATTACGTAATTTATTCATGTTTAGTTAGGACTCATGCTAAATCTTGTGGAAAAAATCTATTTAAGCTGTTTGTGTGTATGGCTAGGCTATTAGACTAATATAATAGCACCTAATAATCATGACAGATTACAATAAATTTAATAAAATACAGTTTAAACAAGTAGGTAGCGAGAATATTTTTAAATATCATATATAGACATTATTATAAAAAAAATGCCTAAAAGAAAGTCTTTTTTTTTGAAACATTATATTAAAAATAATAATATGTGATATCAGTATATGCAATAATAATATGTTATACTATATATGGTACCTATCGCTATAAATAATTAAATAAGTTCGAATTAAATTATGTATTTAAGCATGTTTGTGTATATTTGATAGTAGTATACACATCTAGTTTTACTGGAACATTATAAAAAAATGTCACCTATTTCATTTTATACTATGCCTTTACTATAATTTTTTTTATAGATTATCGCCCACTATATAGTACAATAGTATAAATGTGAAATAAGGAGGTGCGTAACGAGCCTAAATTACCGTATGAAAAAGTAAAAATCCCATACAAATAGGATTGAAATCTTAGATATATATAAAAGATAATAGGATAAGAATAAGAACATAATATATATATTTATAAATCTACAATACATCAGTTATAGAAAAATAAGTAAAGTCACTACTAATCATAATGCCTTATTATTAATACACTATATAGCCCCTCATATATATATATTACTTATGATATATATACTATATTAATATATTATATATAAATTATAATTAAATTATTAGTATTATATATATTATATCCATATTAATATATATATATTAATATATTAATATATATATAATATTATAATTAATTATTAATATTTATAATTATAATATATTATATATGTTATATAATATATTATATTAATATTATATTATATTATAAATATATATATATATATATATATATATATATATATTTGGTTTTACTGATTATTAAATATAAGATAAGACGAGATATATTATAAGGATTGAATATATATATTAATATATAAATATACTATAATTATAATATTATATATATATAATACTAATATAATATTATTATATATATTATATTATATAAATATATAATCAGGTAAAATGATTAAAGGATTAATTAAGTATATAAGTATGAAGTCATAATTAGTAGCAGGTGTATATAAAGTGATAATATTATTATGGTGTGAAGTGGTAGGTTATAATATTACTTATCTTGAATGAATCAAAAAATCCATCAAATAATTTGTTTGCCTCGATTAAATAAAATAAATTATAAATATAAATGGACTTATGGCATAAAATTAATTGTTCAAGTTTGAAGACCATGTTGACAAAAATAAATAAGATCACATATTAGAGTGTTAATGAGCGTAATAATATTACCAATAAAGTAATGAAATAAGTAATTAAGTTGTAATTTAAATCAATAATTATAGAAAATAATAAATACGAAAAATAAAAATTCATTCAAACGAATAATAATATAATTGAGATAAATATGCAATATTTATTAGGGAGTGAAAATATATTAATATGATAAGAGTAAAATTATTAAAAGGATTATTTATGTAAGATTAATTTAATCAGGGTGGAGTATAGATTTCATACAATTGATTAATAGAGATGGAATTTATAATAATAATAAAAATAATGAAATAGAGAGAGAGAATCAATATATAGAGAAATGCCGAGAGTGAGATAAAGGAATAATTGCCGCATTATTCCAAATTGATTAATTAATAAATAATAATAGATACAAATAAATTAACTGAAATACCTATATGAATATATTATAGATTAATAACTCTTTAATAGAATGTGTGGCAAGCATAATGAGATATAACTCTAAAGTTCAATTTTGAATTTATAGTAAATAATAAAAGTAGAAATTTGGTTTAAGAGGATGATGAAGTTCAATGATAGCACATGTCATAGGCACGGGGGGGGTTTCTGCTGATCTTGACTACAGGAGTCGGTATAGCGAGGATGGAGTTCCTCGGGAATGCAGAAACGCAGCGAGCATATAGGAGGTTATTTGATAGAACTAGGAAGAGTGATGCGGGTGCTGCCCAAGCTAACAGTCGAATGCCAGTGAAGTGGGTATGTGATCTCAAAGAAGAGCAAATTAAGAGTATAGGTTGGAAGACAAACTGCGCCGCTAGAAACAGGAGATTAAGGCTGTCCGTGCGAGTGTTTACATAATGAGTCTATGGAGCACGAGAAAATAGAGGGAGATATTTGAGTTGGGTATGAAATAGAGCAAGACAAGGAGAAACAAAAGAGCAGTAAGCAGACGCTGAACAAGTGAATATAGTTTATACTGAAGAGACATGGTAGAATGTTGAGGAGGATACGAGCGAGGGGCTGTGAACCAGAAGATAAAATTGAGTAGCAAGGGTTGACAACAGAGCGGAGGTGTCAGTAGAAGGCAAGAATTTAAGAAATATTGTTCTAAGGTCAGCCGAAGGAACCCTGATATTTTAAGACGTAAATTGGGTAAAGAGAATAACATAAAGTGTATCTACTGAGTAATTGTAGTGTTCAGAGAATCACACTCATAAGGTAAGATTTAATTGAGCAACTATGTGTTTAAATGAAGTATAATAATCATAATAGTAAATTCTTGGTTACATTAATATTACATTGGATAATAATAGATAGGATATAGAGTATTAATAATATAATACTAATAATAATAATAATAATATATAATAAATAGAATTCTTAAATAAATATAATAAATAAATAGTATCATAATAATAATATAATATAATAATAATATAATTAATAAATAATAATAATGATAATAATAATAATAATAATATGTTAGTTATCAGATGGAACAATTTCTTGCCCTGTAAGGGGCCTAGTGTCAACGCACTCGTGGCTAACAGCGGACTATATGGTGCGTAGATGCAGGGTACAGCTCTAGCGGAGTTAGGAGACTAGCCCTCTAAAGATAAAATCGATGCTATGTGACTTGAAAGTGAGTATTCGTGGTGTAATGCAGTAGCTAATCAACGTATAGACTCACGACACATAGTTAACCATAAGATTGTTGAAAGCGAGATACTCGTTGGGTTGGAACTATATAAAAGGAGATAAAACCGTAAGCAGTTTTGCATGTAAAAGGCTAGTAACGGAACATCTATATCGTATTAGAGATACTTAATGGTACTTTGGGGACATATCTACAGTGCACATAAAGGGGTAAGCGATGATTTGCAAAGATTTTGTAATTTCTTGACATACCAGAAATTAATAAAGAGTTCTTCACACAGGGGGTCCTAGCGGAATTAACAATTAAGACTTTCAATTTAAATATATATGTATGTTTCAATGCGGTTTGTAAGGACATACAAACACAGAATGGTATTATCCTAACCCTGCTGTTGATATGGGCTTGCAAGTATTGTACCTCCGGACAGGCGTGGCGGAAGAAGAGCCTTGAACGAGGCCAGCTCTTCTTTAGTGTATTTACAACTTATTAGAGCAAGGAAAATAAAAAAATACTTATCCTTCAATAGAGAGATTATGTGTGACACAATGTTACTTGGTCAAGAAGCGTAGGAAACCATTTTACCGCCTGCTTCAAGAGGTTAAGCATTTCTAATTCAAGGAGGTTTTTAGTGACTTTAATATTGAAAGAATTGTAGCAAAGCTTACAAATAGATTTGCCTGGACGATTTAGTGATGTGAAAAAGCTATCTCATTGATAAGGGAAAGAACCCATAACATAAAGGCACCATACTTCGCACTCACCTCACTGTGCAAAGGATAAAAATTCTGAGTGTTATTGTCAAGAGGAGATGCAATTTGTCTCTTGTGGTACTACTAAAGAGGAGAAGCATCATTATCAAGGTTATAAAATATCCGCGGACTCTTCACTCTGTTGCGGATGGAGTTGCTACGTTAATATCCGCAGATATTTCACTCTAACATGAATGAGATTGTTTTAGCGCTATTTTTTTCGACGAAGAGTCCGAATGAAAGTTAAGAGGAAATTTATTGGCTATTTTGTGTAACTGAAAGTGCTTGAAGCCGGCAACAATTCATACGCCTGTGCGAACAGCCACATTGGAATGAATTTTTTGTCACGACCCGGCCGACCAGAACTGGATCCCAAAAAATGCGTGCGCTTAGGAGGGTTTGATAGAGATAGTTCTAGTCTAAGCTTCTGATGACTCTGTTCAAAGAGAAGGAGAGTGTCCATGAGATCATTGAAAGTGAAATAATGTATAAATAATAGAGGCTATGTTACCTCTTATCATTGCTCTTCACAACATATACAAGAATCTGAGGGTCAGGTTGAAATACATGATTTGAAACACTCTCAATATTTTAGTAGTGCCTTCACATAAATACTGTGGGAACTATGAAGGACATTATTACGTTTTTTTCACGAGTCGATTTGAATTGTAAAATTAACCCAGCCAAACATCTCTCCAAGCCATTGCCAGACCAAAGACTGGATCTGTAATACGAACAGCAAGTGGCATGATCAGAGTGTTCTAAGAGCACTTTGTACCCGAAATAATGCAAAGCATATGGAAAAATGGCCGTCTTCCATTGAAGGAAAGAGCCAGTATTGCCAACAAGTGGGTTTATACTTTGATTAAGAAAAAGAGGCTTTTTCAGTTGCATCAAGACGGCCATGTGCAGTCCGTCATTCGCCACATCATCGGCTGTATCGATAGTTCGTCGATCTCGCGAACCACCACATCGCGATGTTTAGAGCCCGTTGTTAAATGCTCTCGAATTACTAAGACCTTTGGATATTCGTCCTAAAACCTTTGCACCGCAGGAGAGCATATTGTCTGAAATGGTTCTAGGTAGGCAATTGGACAAGATGAAAGAAAATTCATGAAGAAGTGTTCAAGAAGATAGCTATTAAAATATATGCGCAGATGCAATGCTGGACAATAGTGAGTCATGAAATATTAGACCGCGGCACTTGGTAGCGTGGATTTTTTTGGTGGTAGGCACAGCCCGAGTTACCTTTTGGCGGGACCTAGTGGGATGAAAAATGAATGAAAGCAACCTCTAGTCAAATATCCCACCTCCCACTCTCTGAGAGTTCGAGATAAGAATGTAATTTCCTTCCGAATTATATCTAGCGTATTGTTTCTCAGTTTAGAGACTTCTTTCGTTCCTTGGAATCTGAACGTAAGAAGCGCTATATTTTGTGTGCGTTTTCATACTTGGAAGAACTCAGCACGCCTGATTTTTTATTTTGCCATTGACATAAAGTCTACAATATTTTGTAATGCTACACAATGCTAGCTGTTATACACAATACGACATGAGTTAACAAGGAAATAGACATCTGCTATCTCCATTTTTAAGAGTTTTTTAACCACTTTAAAAAAGGCTAATAGTAAAAAAGCAAAAATAATATCCGATTTATGTACACCAAATTTTGGATATAATTACGGAATAAACTGAGTAGCAAAGAACTAAAAGATCTTGTGTCTTTCAAGTTCTTAAAGGAGACTAGAAACCTTTCTTCCGTCTGGACGAAAGGCTTTAATAGAAATTACACTGGTAAATGGGTCGGGTCACAGGCGCTAGGGGCTTTCTTTAGTCCACGACCCATTTTTTGTCATAATTCTTGCACCACCCAGTGGTAGAAAGCTCTTCAGTACTCTACCCTGCTCAAGGATCAAGCCTGACTTGGGCTGCGAAGTACACTATGGAAGACTACAAGTTAAACGGATTGGCTATTATGAGTGTAACACAGAAAATTTGTGTTTTGAAAATTATGATTACCTTACTTTTTTTTATTTCAACACAGTATTGATATGCACAATTTTGTCGGTCGAACTCCAAGAACAATTATTTTCTTAATAATAAAAAATCAATTTGTTGCAAACTTGCTCTAATATTGTCAGAATTTTTTCCATCATTGGGAAGGCGAGGTGGAGACGGAAGTTGATACAGACGAAAAGTGTAAGTATCCCCCAGTGTTGTTTTTATTGTTTGCATGTTGTTCGAACATGTGGAATTTATGGTATAAGTGATAATTACCTATAATACCTTAAAGAAAAGAAAAATAAACTCATTAAACAAATGTTGGTTTTTTAAGATGTTAAGGTGATATTTTATAGTCTATAATATTGAGAGAGAGTAAACTATTTATGGGGGTAAGAATAAGGTATATATATCACGTGGAAGAGAAATGGTGAATGAGGTAAATGTGTAGAAATAATGTGTGTCAAGTTAGAGGAGAATAATGAGATTATAGGTTCTTAGGTAAAGACATATGTAACATATAATGATACTCTATTAAGAAGGGGAGGGTAATGTAGTTTTTGCTAACTATTTACAAGGGAGGGAGAAAAGTTAGGAAAAAATTAATTTAAGAAAAGATATGAGAGCAGAAGTGACCTCGCAGATCGGAAAAATCGCAGAGAGTGGAAGGTGGACCAAGAAAAGGAGAGTCAAGAAGAACAAAACGACTGACTGAAAGGTTTAAGGAGAGATTTGCGAGTCAAAACATTGAGTAAATTTGGATTTAAGAAGGTGTCTGCAAAGCTTAAAAGAAAAAACCCGACAGAAGCAGTCGGTAAGTTAACTATTTGTTTATAAATATAATATTGTTAATTTTATTAAATAACGTATATGAATTGTGTTTATAGGGGTGGATCCCGGGTGCTCAAACTTTTATTCAAGCAAAGGAACAAAAGAAGAACTGTGTACTGGTTCCGTGAAAAGATGGTTGATGCTTAAAATTGATTGTTTCCGCTTAGACAACGCATTGGATTACTGGAATTGATCGAGTCAATTAAAAGTTACTCAGAATTGCGACTCAGTACCTCAACTTGGATTTATATATACTAATACTTCTCGATTGTGACTTTTAAAATATTTATTGTTTTCATTTTTAGAATAGGGTTAAAATTAAGTTTAGTTACGTAGGTATTATTTAAAGTGATATATTGACACTATACTTGCATTAACCTTTTAGTGAATAGAAATTTATTTGCGTTAAGGCAAAGTGATATTTGCAAAGAGAAAAGAACTTTGTTTAAAGAATAGTTTGCAAAATACCAAAGGGAAATTTTATTTACCATATAGATGTAGTATTATATTTCCAGGATAAGGTTATGTCATTTTAAAAACTTAATTAAAAAAAAAGAAATTTAGCATCTATTTATTTTCCAAAATTTCGCCGTCCATTTCGCTTTCAAAGTTCCAAACTTTAGAACAAAGAATCGATTTCGGAAATCCGATAACGCGAAAACAAGTTACCAACAGAAAAATTATCGGATATGAGTGTGAGTGCTTACGTTGAAACTTTTTGAGGCAGGCTCAATTGCTCCGGAGAATAAACAAGGAAGGTTGCGAAAAAAAGGTCAAAAGGTTGAAAACTAAAAAGCGAGGAAAAGAAAAAACAAAGCCCGTGGAAAAAACGTAAGTAGAAAGGTTAGTTAAGTTCGTATTTTTGGTAGGAAGTTTTTAGGATCGATTTTAATTAAGAAAAATTTATGCATTTTAAGGGACTGATTGCGAGGCAGTAACTCATTTGTGAGGCAATAACCAGTAGCGTCCAGGCTTTGTTGTGAGAGGATTGCCAAGATGATTTAAGTGAATGGTCAGAGATCGTAGGTTGGGTCTCGGATTGACGATTAGAAAAGAAATTTGGTAATACTAGTCTGACGGAGATTCAGAACGTCAGGCGGTCACGCATCAATCATGTGCACTGGATTCACGAATCGAGAGAAGCACAGTCTATCTAACAGAGCAGGTTGATGTTATAAAGCGTACTATTTAAAATAATTGTGTGTAGGTTTGTCTATTATTAAAGTTAAGTTTTGAAGAAATTGCATCCGTAGCTAAGATTGTACTCGATAATTTACAGTTTGATGATGCGTTATTTTAAAGTTTGATGATTGCATTATTCTATATTATTTAGTAAGTAATTGGGTAATTCGATGCTTTATTTTTGAAAATGAATACTATTTAAAATTTTAGCAAAAATGATTGTTTCGCTGATACATCTTTTGAAATTGGATATTTTGAGGTATTTACTAAAAATCTGAGTGTAATTATATTTGTTTTAAGAAAATTAACGTGTTTGGTAACCCTTATCTTTTGCTTATAATACTAGAAAGGTTTCAAGAAGTAAATAACATTGAAAATTATCTTATATGATAAGACAAACTATTTTATTAAAAGTTGAAATAATTCACATCGAAAATATTATATCTTCCCTTTCCATTACAGATTCAGAGTAACTTATTTTGTTACATATGGTGGCTAGTCGTGATCGAATCCTTGC
>JABUQX010106214.1:0-7500 GCA_015478945.1 Trachelipus rathkii | reverse complement strand
AAATGTTTATCAGGATTTCATTAATAAATTCAACCCATAAAAAAAATAGAGCAAAGAAACAGGTATGGAATAAGATTATATGAAAAAAAAATCTATGGCAAAATTTAAGTTTGAGTTGTAAAAATGTTGGAATAAGTAAGAAGAAATTAGCAATAATAACTTATTAAATAATTTTTAAAACAAAAAAAAGAAAATTTTTGCAGCTAAGTTAATATCTAAGATGAAATGGAAAACTTTGCCACTATGTGGATGGAGAATCTGATGAAAAGAATATAGAGCAGAGGTTTTCAAGTAAATTTAAGGTTATATTTAGTGATAAGTTTTGCTTCGAAATTTAGGAGATTGATACATATTTTGAAACCTACCTTGGGACAGGACAATATTTAGTTATGTTTCCCTCTTGTATAATCTTAAAACTCCTATGTTGGTACTTGAGAATCTTCCGATAAGGATTATATATACGCATAAATATTTTAAAAAGTAGTTTTGAGCAATGAGTGATTAAAGATACCACCAAGTTTTAAAACACAAAGATGGAGAGTCGGAGGGGGGTTTTTTTTCTTTTTTTTTTTTCCCTGCTTTCCGGCAGTTTGGCGGTTTCTATCTAGTACTCCCAACTACTTATATATATATATGATATATATATATATATATTATAATATATCATATATAATATATAATATATATATAATATAATACGATATATATATAGTATATAAATATAATATATATATATATATATATATATATATATATATATATAATTATAATATATATTTTTTTGTATGTTTTACGACTTCGTCAGTTTTGATTTTTTTTGTCTGGTTTTTTTATAATTTACCCGAACCAAAAATCCTGAATTATTTATTTAATGCATATCCGAGTTAATTGAATAATCAATTCTGAATTGTCAAAATATTAATAACTGTACTAATAGACTACTGTGATGTCATCTGTTTACCTCAAATTGATAGAAAGGGTTATATTAAAGAAAGTGAAAGATTTTGTAATAGTTGATGATAGGCAAACACGGCTTTAAAAAAAATTATTCAACAGTGACGGCAGTGTTTTCTCTGAAGGATATGAAGGGTAAAGATATTTTTTGTTTTTTACAGATATAGCACTCATCATGGGGCTGCTCTGTGAATACTAGGGGGGACGTACTACATTTAAGACGTCCTCCGGAGACAGGACAAGCCCATGTTCATGGCAAAATAGCTCACATATATCTCACACTCGACCAGTGGCGAACCACATGGGACCCCTCGCTTTGTTTGGTGAGTGCCCCACCACTGAGCTACAGGGACGCTATTTATAATAGTGTAGCTAAATATAAAATATCCACAAATATATATATAATAATAATGATATATATATATAATATATATAATATAATATACTATTATTATTAAAACTATACATATATAACTTATAATATAACGATCTTGTTAACTAATGTAATTCTTCTAATATATATAATAAATAGAATATACTTAACTATTCAATATTATCTCTCAGTAATATAAAACCATATACAATATATAATCAAATACATATATACATTTATAGCTGCAAACATAACCAAACATGTACATTAATATTCAATATCAGTGCACTATATTAGACAGCTACTATATTAATAACTCACAAACTAACAATTAATGTTGATGAGTAATTAATAGAAATATAAACTACACTCATATCAGAATAACACGTATCACAATATAATATTTATCACTAATATAATTATGCACATCAACTATTTGTAATTTTAACATTATTAAGCACTTCAATTCCCATCAATTAACTTCGAAAATGTATCAACATGGTATTGACGGAAGAAAAAAACCTATAACCACTGAAGCGGATATTAACAAGTCCCAATCACAGTGTGGATTAATATAAGCTCTAGAGATGTATAATTAGAGTATGAGTGTGACATACCGCAGTATCTATCAGACTTTTTCCAATAGACACGCTTAATATACAAAAATGTAAAAAAAAATTAGGGGGCCTGCGTAATTGATAACGTGGAATGAACGAGATCGTGTGTAGTAGAAACGGTAATATAAGATGAGATATTCGTGCAGTATTTATGAATGGATCTCATAGTTATTCCACGATGTTTAACTCAAAACTCAACTAAATGTTAAAGACAAAAATAGTTTTTCAAGTGCTAGGGTAAAAAAAACGGCGGAAAAAGTGGAGAAGATTTTGAAAAACTTTGCTTCATTCGGATACTAAAATGATATTGTACTGTGATGAGGGTTCTTTGTAAGATCATATTACCCCATTCAGTTTAATCGCGCTGCCGCGCAACAATACTAATGGATTAATAAATTTCAGTGCAAAAATCACTTAGATTATCTGACAGGAATTAGTCTTTTTCCGAAACTGGACGTCAGAGAACCCCCCTGATCATAGAAAAAAAAAAAAGACAAGAGATTTCACTATGATTTAGTGACGGTATCCACTAACTCCCTGTTGCCATATCAATATCCCTCGGTGTGATGTATATGGCTACTCTAGTATGTATATCTCAATCCACAGTAAAATATAATTGCTACATCGCCTATCTCTATTTTGTGCCTTATGGAAGACCCATTATCTAATACTTCTCTGCTAATTAAGAGATCGAGTCTTTATTTAGTTCCTTAGAGATAAGAATTGTGCTTAGAAGATATATACACGAGAAAAAAAGAAAGATATTCAATCAAAAACTATCGCGCACTAATATTTTTCGTAGATAAAAGGATTTTTAACAGCTACTTATTTCCAAAGAATCAGATGATTTTATTGTGGAACTTGAGATAGAAAAGATTCCGATTTGAGCACATGAATTGACCTATTTTATGTAGTTATACGTTTTTATGTAGTAATCATTGTACTACTTTGTGAGTATATAGTATACTAGGTCTTATATTATAATAAAATAATAAACTCTCACTAATAAATATCTATAACTGAAGCTCTATTTAGTCTAGGTATCTATCGTTGTTTGTTCTCTCTCAAAAATCTATAACATGTAGTTACATGTCCTTCCTCCATAATACTGAGATAATATATGTAGATACTCAAAATATTCTTTGAATTATCTTTCTAACCTTATAATAGTATAATTATTTTCATTTATGTGATATTTTCTGCCTCTCCCAGAATATTTATATTGAAGTTATCCCTTTTATTTATTAATAATATTATAATTAAAATATAAATATATATAATAAATAATTAAATATATTAAATAATTACTAATAATGAATAATATAATAATAAATAATAAATAATATATATATATTATAATATTAATAATAAATAAGATATGTATAGATTGAATGTATGATGTTATATGTACAATTTATATATTACATATATAATAATAATATAACAGTAATAATAATAATTAATACTTCACCATTAGAATTGATAGATAATAATTATGCTCTAGAATGATTATAGTCAATGCAACATTAATATATTCTCATTTATGCCCCATGAGCTGCTCTAATAATAATGATAGAGTGAATAATATAATAATATATATGTGATAGATTCTAATAATAGAAATAAAAATAATGATAATAAGTGATAATAATAATAATTAATAATATATAAAATATTAAAATAATAAATAAATTTAATACAAAATATATATACAATTATATATAAAAATTATTTTAATTATATATATATAAATATTATTAATATATTATAAATCAAATTATTAATGATAATATATATATCTATAATAATCATTTAATAACTCAATTATATAATATAAATTATAAATAATTAATTATATATATATAATATATCAATGATTAATATTAATATAATAATGATAAATAATATGTAAATATATATATAATAAATATATTAAACTATAAGAAGAGATATCCCAAAACCCAGTAATAAGGTTAAAGATTTCGATAAGGAAAGCGAAATTCAGATTCAATGATTACTCCTGGGATTACATGGACCCAGTATGAAATGTGCCCCTGTGCTAATTCAATGTAGAAAAACTAGTGCAGATGGGAAATATAGCAAAATAAAAGATTAGGTGTATAATATGTCAAGGACACTTTTATCAGTGGAAATAATATACGATGTATAGATCAGATGCAAGACGAGTTAAGTATAATACTTGTGATATATAGTTATAAAGTGTAATAAATCGGCAATAGAAAAAAATGCACGTGAGTGAGTGATAAATAAGAAATAAGAGAACTTGTTTGAGTCAAGCTAAATAAATCTTAAGTAAATTAAATCATTGAAGACGTTGTAATTGCGACGGAAATGAGATAATTCATGAAATAGAATATATGATAAGATAACAGCATAACAATATCGTACGGACAGAAAGTACACTGTTTGAAGAGAATTCGATTATCATTTGTGAGAAGCAATGGTGAGAGTAGGATCAGACGAATAAAAGATCTAATTAGTACTATCACCTTATATGGGAAAGCCTTTAGTTCAGAGCCTTGACATCCCACTCCTAGAATTATGAATGTGCCTGATTGTATATTAATTACAAAATATATGATTGTTTCCCTCATATATGATAATTTTTCGATAAAAAGAGACATGTTTTTCATAAGAGTCTGACAATTATATTTCTTGTTGTTCCCAATGGATCAGTAGTGAAGAGTGCAAGGAATCTGAGTTGATTATATTTGATTACGGCACATGTAAAACTACCCAATGTTCATCAATACCCAATAAGACAAATTCACGAGAAAGGTGGAGGATTAGTAATATGCTCCTAAGTGTCGCTCCTCCTGGACGTTGGTCCTTGGTTGCTGTTTCGTGTTGATGAACCTAATCTTTTTCAAATGAAGTATTGAATAAATACCTATCTTATCTGTTCATTTTCCTATTTTTATTGGGCCTCAATTCAAACTCCTCTTGTGGGGATGTCTATTTACAGGTCCAGTTAAATCCCTCGTCTCGACGAAGTTTACGTCACTCCATCCAGTAACTGCTCGAGGCTCTCAAAATTTTAATTCGTTACTCTGTGTGTAATTATTTAATTTATCTATTATTATTAATTATAATATAACTAATACCCCAACGCAGAGAATATAGTGATACTTCACTTTGTGTGACAAGCCGAATTTGAGGTCATTAGTATATATACACGTCAGGAATTTTATCGCTGAATTGCGGCCGATACTACTAATTATATTTTACTTATTTATATTTTTCTGGCGTATCCCCCTAAGTTCACTTTGCGTACTCATGGAACTTCTATTATCCCCACTTTGAGTGTCATAAGATTACCACTTGAATATAGATCATCACTAAATCATAACATATGGCTTAAGTTTATTTAGTTTGTGTTTTCCTATCTTTAAATTTTATTAGTG
Organism: Trachelipus rathkii; assembly: GCA_015478945.1. Classification (NCBI taxonomy): domain Eukaryota; kingdom Metazoa; phylum Arthropoda; class Malacostraca; order Isopoda; family Trachelipodidae; genus Trachelipus; species Trachelipus rathkii. The sequence continues at coordinate 2,131 of JABUQX010106214.1, read as the reverse complement.
TATTAGGACGCATTCATCATTATATATACCTTGCTTCAAATGCTGATATTGTATTTATGATATTTTAATTATGTGTTTTGCATATATTAGTTTCATGATGTATTTCTTATAATAGTCATTAAGATTAGATGTAGAAATTCACGAAAATTCCAGAGGAGATATAGCAGAGTGAGAGATAGGAGTAGAGATGACTGAGAAGAAGAGTAGAGATTAGTAGAATAAGTGAGTGAGAAGAGCACATCTATAGATACTCGAATAAAATGAATAGAAATATAAATAATTAGATTATCGGTTAGTTCAATTAATCTATTTAAACATAAAAACAATAAATACTACACATAGATAAATTAACATATTAAAAAAAAATAATTCACGTTGGTGTTAAACAGAACTTAACGAATTATAATGTGAGTAAATTATCCTTATTATTTATATTATTATTTATTATTTATTATTATTATTATGTATTATTAATTATTATTATTATAATTTTTATATATTTAATTATATTAATATATATTTTTATATCTATTATTTATTATATTATATATTCATTATTATTATTATTTATTGTATTATTATAAATTTCAGGTTTCATGCTTTGAGTATATTAAATAAATATGTTTCGAATTTATAATTTTTATATATTATATATATTATGATTTATATTATATTAACTTATTAATTATTATTATTATATTATTATATTTATTATATTTAATTATATATTAATTATTTATATTATATTTTTATTATATTATATATTATTATTAATTATTAATATATATCATTATTTAATTATCATGTTATTATTAACCACTAATAGTTATATTATGATTACGATGAACTGTGAGTATATATGTGTAGTATATAGTTATAGAGCGAAATTTCTCGTTATAAATCCCATCTAACTGAAGTTTTATCTTAAAGTTTAATAGCATAAAAATCTATGACCTTATATTAATATTTACGCTAAATGATCTCTAGAATAGAAGAATAAATTCAAATATTATTATTTAAAATTAATAAAACATTTGTTTCTTGAAATGAATTATACCCTCTCCTACACATAGTGTTGATACTCTCAAAAAATTAATAAGTTAAATAAATTTGTATAAATCGTACATGTTCTAAAGCTATCTTTTGGTATTGCATTGATAGGAATAACAAAGAAAAAAGAATATATAATAATCTAATATATAATTAATTAAATAATAATAAATAATAATAAATAATAATAATAACATATAAATCTAATAATAATAATAAAATAAACATAATAATAAGATATATATAAATTAAATTTATTTACATTATTCTCATTAACAAATTAATACTAAATCATAATAATAATTAACTCACTAAATTATAAAATAATAAATATAATAATATTACAAAAATACAATTAATTAGTTTTAAATATAATATATACATTAATATTTAAAGTTAATTAATATCTAAATATTATAAAGTCACTAAGTTAATAACAGTCAATTACTTTATTGAGATACTTAGCTAAAAAAATTTAATTTATAATATAATTAAAATAATAATAATAATATTTAATAAATAGTTAGCATAAAATAAATATACGTTTAATAAAAAACAAAATAAATTATAATAAATATTATATAATATATAATTATAAATATATAATAAATAAATAATAATAATAATATAAAATATATAATAAAATAATAATAAATAATAATAACTATAATATATAAATAATAATCATAATATATAATATATATATAATATAATTAATATATAATTATAATAATAATTCATAATAATAATTATAATTAATAATTATAATTAATATATTTAATATGATAATAATAATAATATAATCAATTTATATTATATATAATATATTATATTAAATTAATATTAAATATATATAATAATATAGACTACACTGTGACTAAATCACGAACGTCTTCAACAATGACTATCAATCATTAAGTCTAATCATTATATCTAAATATTTAAAATATAATAATGAATACTTATTTTAAATTTTTTTCGTTGATCTTTCCGTTCACTTTCCTTTACCTTCTCTTCTTGTAACTTCATCATTCTCTCTGTTTTTTTTACCTCTACTATTCTCTCTATCTATCTTCATTCA
>JABUQX010106213.1:0-23826 GCA_015478945.1 Trachelipus rathkii | reverse complement strand
AGTCCCATGGGTACGTAACTTCGTATACACGAAGGTACCTCCCTATCTAACACCTCTCCAAATTATATCCCTATGATAACTCTAACCAGGGTAAATATATATCGGATTCAGAACTGCGATGCCCTGAAGAGAACAGCCGCGGCGGAAAGCAAAGTCGGCTGCGTAAAAAACGATCCCTTACAGGCGATCATTTTTCGACTCAGATTCGGACGAATAATAAATAATGGGTAATGTGTCATGCGCACCGCGCGACATATTATCTACCGCGACCCTGCCGCCCCCCTCGGTGCAGGTGATGCCGCACCCGGAGGCGAGCAACCGGAACCGAACCGGAATTCGCGGCCGGAACCGGAGCCCGAGTGCTGCCGAGCTCCCCTGCCCTCTGCGACTGTAGAAGACTTAGCCGGGCCTAAACCACAGACAGACACAAAAAGTCTCCGAAGGAAACTTGAATCGGATTCGAACGCAATGCAAACCGCTGACGATGGCCAGACGCAGAAGGCTGACGAGGAGACATAGAAAGGCCGCTTTTAAAACAACTAAAAGTGCTTTCCATTCTTCAGGTCCTTAATAATAATAATAACATGCTAAGTAAATTTATACGCTCTCGCGCCCTGACGTAATCTCGGCTGCGCCCAGAGATTACGTCATCACACATCGAAGCCCCCCATAACCAACTCAGCAGAGCCTACATAATATAAAATAATAATTAATAATAATAATATGTAGAGGGGGCACGCCTCACGCTCTCGCGCGCGATCGTAATCTCCTGGCTGCGCCAAGATTACGTCATCACGCTATCCTAACTCTCGTTGCGGCCTAAACTCATATCCACGCAGCATAAAGCAACAAAGCAGGCTGTAGGCATATATCAGCTCGCTGTCCACCCTCGGGGGTGACCCCCCTCTATATAATACATCCTACAGACTTGATTTACCACGGCATTCGTCCCCTGTACTCCATATGATCTCAATACTATTATATCAAGCTTTCAGACCCGGTATATACTCTTATACTTTTGAGAAAAAGCTGTAGCGGAGGCGGTCAAAACGTAAGAATACTACTTGCCTTATTTCAAGTACATATTATTATATATATATACTATATAGTATATATATCTACCTATATATAATATATAGTAATTAATATATAGTACTAATAAATATATACTATATAGTATATATAATATATATATATTAACTATACTATATATATATATTATAATATATATATATATATATATAATATTCCATTTATCACACACATAGTCATCTATACACATACTGTAAAGTACACACCCCTCTCTCAGATAACATTTTACAGACATCCCTTACTACTCATATTCCTATGTGGGGGGGAGAAAGAATGCCCACATCGTATGAACTGCGCTGTCGTAGCAAGCCCGCCACTAAGCGGACGCGGCTCGGCTAGTTCGGGTGGCGCCCGAACTACCACCTATCTCTTGCTTAGGAATGCTGATGCAAGCCTCGGAGATGGCCGTCGTGCATCGCCCGAACGACTCTAATTTTCGGCCAAATTGTATGAATCGTATGGCGTACAGGAATGTCAGAGGAAATAAATGTTGAGATGAAGAGGAGAGAGGTGAATGGATGTATTTATAAAAGGGCAAATTTGATTGTCGCTGACTACAACAAAGATGAAAGGAAACGGTGAAAATAAGTGTGTGTGTGAAATGCTGTGCCTGCTGGTGTGGAAATGAATGAGCGAGGCGGAGAGAAGGAATTGCAATTGATGAGTGACCCATGTGGCCTACAAAGCTATGGCTAGACTTGTGTGCTGTGTGTGAGTCTAGAATTCTACATGGCTTAAATTTAAGTATTGAAAGATCAATGCGTATGCTGGGTTGCTGACGTAATGGATCCATCTGAGGCGGAAACGTTGAAAAGAGAGTACGATTTTTTGCTAATAATCTGAATTGATGCCTCCTGATGGTGTGGTAGGAAGCCTTCTAAGATTGATAGTGTTGGCGGACCTGAATGCGCTTGCGATAGGATAAAAAAAGGGCAATGCGCATTTATAACAGGTTGTTTGGGAGCGTGTTGGCTGCGGGAATGCAGATGGTTAGCGAATGGTGATGATTCTGGAAAGACGAAGGTATGTGTTAAGTAATACTTTCTTTAAACACAAGAGTATCCCATAAGTATACTAGAGTTCGTGTAGGTAGAGTTTTATATGAAAAGACTATGATTGATTTTGTGTTGTGAAGAAGGAGATGTTGAAGTATCGGGTATCCGATGTTAAATCAGTGAGGGCGTTAAGAATATGGGATTATCGGATCATATATTGTCGTTCTATGTAAAATTAAGTTGGGGCTTGGATGGAGATTGGATGGAGAAGAGAGTGATACGAAAGGAAGTAGGGGTAAAATTAAGAGTGAAGGTAATGAACAAGACAATAAGGTTAAGTATGTAAGAGCGCTCTGCTAGCTAAATCGGTTGATGCTGAACGAGTGTACTGCAACAAATCTAGGGGTGGGCCAAATGAAGGAAGCAGATTGTTAGTAGTGCAAAGGAATCCTCGTGGCATGTGCTAAAGCTAGCGAAGCTAAGAATTGTTAACAACAAAAACGAATGGTGAATGGCAAGAGGGGGATGAAACGCCCCGATTGCTCAGCTAACAAGGGCGATTCCGCCCCCCCTCTCTCTCTCTCTCTCTCTCTACTAAATAACCGCGACCTTTTGACCTTTTCTGACCGCGACCTTTTTTGAGCCGAATTTTTACCTGACCTTGACCTTTTTTGGCCTCACCTTCTTTGAGGCTCCTGACCTTTTTTACGCACCAACTCTTTCGGTCTTCCATGCCCGTCAATTTGCCGACCAAATTTTTATCCTACCCTTGCTCCTTTTTTATTTTTTTTTTTCTTTTGTGTTCTTACTTTTATTTTTTTTGTGCTGCAAGTAGTCAAGGCCCAGAGCCAAATATTCTTGTTTTGTTTACAACAGAAGATGCCTAGAGCGCCGCAGTAATTTTTTTGAGAACCCCACCCATTCAACACCACCCCCCCCATAATTTTTTCGAGGCAACCTAATTTTATTGGCCAACCCTAATTTTTCTTAGCGCAACGCTCAGATTTTTTCGGGCCCAACCCCTAATTTTGGCAACCACCTTCGAAGAAGGCCGTTGCGTCTCCAAAACGCGTTGCGTCAGCCAACCCGTTGCTACGCTAATTACCCCCTATTTTACGCCCCCCACTAATTTTTTCAAACCATGGGTCAATTTTGCCCACCGTAATTTTAGGCCATCTCTATAGGGGCTTAGCCCCTATTTTTTGATGTCTTTACCTTGTTTGACACAACATGCCAGATACCATGGGTCAATTTTCGCCCACACTAATTTTTGGATCCAACCCTTTGAGCTTCCATGGGTCAATTTTGGCGCACGGTATTTTTAATTTCGACCCATCCCTTTGATCTTCCATGAGCGTCATTTTTAGCCCACGCGAATTTTGCCGTCTTTTCCGTGCGCGTCAATTTGTCCCACAGGATAATTTTGGTATACCCTGTTGGTCTTCCATGCCGGCTCATTTTTGCCCACGGTAATTTTTCGACCAACCCTTTGGTCTACCATGGGTCATTTTTTGTCCCACGGTAATTTTCCACCGACCCTTTGGTATTCACATGGGTCATTTGGCCCACGGTAATTTTGCGACTTCCTTTATGCGGCTTAGCCCCCCCCTTTTATTGATTCTTTACCTTGTTTGCACCATGCATATTTTCGTTTTACACTCATTGCCGTTTATACTAGCCGCGTCGTAAATTGTACCCACGGTATTTGTGTGTCCTCCTTTAGCGGACTTTAACCCTTTTTCTGCATCCTTACATTGCTTTGACCATGCATATTGTCCTTGACCGCCAGATACCATGGCCGCTCAATTTTTTATTTGACCACGCCTAACTGGTGAAAGACGGCCTTGATTGGTTCCCAATCACCGCATAAAGAGTACCTAGTGATTTCTATAGCTGCTTCTATGAGTATTAGCATGAAGTGCCCAGTGGCGGAGTGCCAGGATCGACCGCGCCAAGCTGAGCTGCCAATGGAGTGCACAAGTGAGTGCCAATGAGCTGCCAAGTTGAGCCTGCCACATAGCTGCCAAGTGGGCCCTGCCACATTAGTGCCAACTGCACCCTGCCCCACACTTTTTCCAAGCCTCTTTACTAGACCTCCCCTGAGCTTAGAATACCCTAATATGGGATGTCTACCCCTAGAATAAGGTGTGAGGAGTCGAGTGTTGTATATTACAAGTTGCTAGGATGCTTCCTACTATGAGTTAGTCTTTTTCTAACACTCATACACACATACACCTTCTAACACTTATACACAATTCACTATGACACTTATACAACACTTGCACTCACCATAGACACTAACACTTACACTCACACACTCGATATTTTGATGCCTCAACTTTGATCGCTCAAATTGACTGCCCTCAACTTGATGCCACTCAGCCTTAATGCCACTCAGCATTGATCCTCAACTTTGAAGGTTCACTTTGATGACTCATCTTTGATGACTGTCATCTTTGACACATCTTTGATGATTTCATCTTTGATGCAAATACTTTGTTTTAATGCTCATCTCCTACCCCACATCGCGTAGAACAGAGTTAATGATTAATGTCTTCCACCCTAGTTCATAAGCTGACCACCAGGGCCGCGTGCTCCCGTCCCCTCAAAGGATGACTGACTTCACCCGCAGAGTGCGCCCGCCGCGTCTCGCCGCCGCGAGCGCCCGCCCCAGGCGCCTATTTTTCGGGCGGAGTACCCGCCCGCCCGCGTGCGCCCGCCAGGCGCCAATTTTTCCCCCCTGCGCTACCCGCCCGCCGCGCTGCGCCCCGCAGGCGAATTTTTCCGCATCCCCCACAGCGAATGCAAAAATATATATACGTATTAAATACTTTATCAACTCATACTTAAACATTCTTCAAAGAATTTCTTTTCAATATATAACTATGAGTCATTCATTTTTTCTATTTCACTGTTGGTTTTTGTTTTTGCTTTTTTGTATGTTCTAAATTGTATTCCTTCTTAAACAGAAGGATAACAAACATAATAAATGGAATGCTAAAACTTTGTATATCTTTTTATTATTCTTTATCTTTTTATTTAAACACATATATTTTATAACATTATTTTTTACTTATAAATACTAATTTTTACTTATAATAACACGTATTATAAATTTTGTAAAAATTTATATATTATATATATATATATCTATTTATTGTTTTTATGGTATATTAGACATCTTTATTATCTTACAATTGTACGAAATTTTTACTAAAAAAACATTAACATACAGTTACTGTTAAAGCGTAAATCAGTAAAAGCAAATAGAGGGCTTACCGTAACACCTGTGAGGTGGCAAGGGCTATATGCTTTTCGTTTTTACTGCGTTTAGATTAACTTTCTGCTTAATCTTATAACTCAGCTCTCTCACCTGCTTTAACTTTCCGCTTTACTGCTTTAAAACTCATGTGTCTTACTGCTTTAACTCACATACATTAGCATACCTATAAAACTGATAACATAAAAGTTAAAACAATAAGGTTACCTAACACCTAGGGTGGGATTAGTATGCCCTTATCACTGCTAATGTAACTTGCTGCACTACCTGTCTCTTATATCAAACTTTCAATGCTGCTCTTCACATGCCTTCTTAACGTTTCCTGCGCTTTACTGCCTTTTATACTTTCATGCGTATTAACTGTTTTTAACTTCTCTTTTTATCTGTGCCGCTTTAACTCACTATTACTTTATTAACATTATAGCTTTTTTATTTTGTTTTAATACTTAAATTTTTATTATTTTATTCATATTTATATATCCGTTTTTATTATTGTATATTATTTTATTCTCTTTATTATTATTTGTTGATATCTGATATTCTCTTTATTTTATTTATTTATTTTTTTTTTATTTATTTATCTTCTGTATATACTTAGTGTTCTTACTTTACTTCACTCAAAACTTTGCATAGACCTTATAATTTGTCACTTAACTCACTGCTTTACTGCCTTAACTCACGGCTCAAGATATTTAATGGAAAAAGATTAAAAGGGACCTACTCTCTTTAAAGCCCGTAGCTAAAGCAGTAAAACAATTAGAGCAGTGTTACCTAACATCCTAGGGCCGTTAAACTAAGATTTGAATTAGGAGATGCTATGCTTTTGTATTTTTACTGCCTTTACTGCTTTAACTTTCAGGGGCAGAAAAATTCCTGCCTTTACTGCTTTAACCTTTCAGCTTTAGCTGCCTATTTAACTTTCTGCCTTTACTGCTTTAACTTTCTTTTTTTTGTTTTATGCTTTACTGTTTTTAACTCATATGTTTTATACTGCTTTAACTCATATAGATAATTTGATATAAACATTATGTTTTTTATTTTATTTTGTTTAATACATTTTAGTTTTTTATGTCATTTTGTTTATCTCTTTTTTATTTATTTTAGTTATTTACTATTTTATTATTATGTTTATTTTGTTATTCAAATAACATATCTGTTACTTTAAATCTCTCTTTTTATCTTTTTAATCTTACAATCATTTTTTATTATTTTACTATTTATTGATGAGAACTTCATACTTAAAAAATTTTTAATGCCATTGTTATTATTATTTAGAACACACACTCACCACACATACACAACACACACACAACACACACACACACACACACACATCACACACACCACACACACACACACAACACACCCACACTTTACTTACACTCACACAGCATTACTTACAATCACACAGATTTACTTACACATACAGATTTACTAACACACACACACATTACACACAGACTTACACACACAGATTTATCTTACTAAATAGCTTACACAACACTTAGAAAAAAAAATGAGGTCATTAGAAACACAGTCGCACACTTTACACACTACACACTACACCCGAAACAAATTACACATACGAAACACTCTACACACATACCCATTAACAAATACACTATATAAATATAAATTGTTTATAAAACATACCCTCTTTTTAATTAAACACGTACATTTAATATTACTCATTCAAAATATAACTAAAATTATTTCAAAGTTTCTTAAAACTTCTATAATAAATCAATCATTATCTTTAGTAGAAAGAATTATTATTAAATTTATACATTTCGTGTCCTTTATAAATTTGATATAGGATCCTAAAAGTTTCTGAACAAATATACTTTTAGTAAGATTTGTATGAAATATGGCTCTTATCTAAAAAAACACGTGGATTCTATTTACCGACTTCTCTAAAAGCACTATAAAATCAGAAAGCTTTATCCCGAGGAGTAAAGTGCAAGCCTTCGCCTTAGGGCAAAACCCCATCATACCCAAGCTAAAAAGATATGCCACGTTTTAGCTCTTTTGACTTAACTGCTGTGTTACATCATTTTTAGCCGCAGTAATAAGCTATAAAAATAACAAAATAAGTTCTTCATTGCTAACATATCATGTATTTTATTAATAACATCAAGTTTTATTAAATAATAACAATATTCACTTACATTTTATATACTAGGTAAAAAGCAAACTTGTGTTTACATTCAAAAACTTCCACGAACATTCTTAGTTTGGTATATATATATAATATATAATCGTATAATTTAACTGATAATCATAGTTCAAAGTTTTTTATAAATAATTTGAGTTCATTTTCTTTATTATATTAATTCATATATATAATTATCTTATGCTACTAATAATTATTGATTCAAGTTTATCACAATCATACGCAGTAAAACAACAACAACCCCCATCTCATAGTTACAGATACGATAACTGACATATTATCTCGTGCTAAAATTGGAGGTTTCAAATATAAACTACTTTAATTAGCCCCGTTATTTAGTAGTATAATACCTTTATTTTAGCCTACCACGTGGGCGAATTTTTATAGCGCCCTTAATAATATATTGATAATAGGTTGGTGGGAGTAATACCAGCGTGGAAAATGATATTCTACAAACTGACCTTTTTCTGTAAAATGTGCGCTCCCAATAACTACGTTAGCGCCTAATTTGGAGCGCCGCCGGTAAATTTATATTTAGTTACTTTAACCCTTTTTGAATGAAAGCACAGGGCGCGCATTACAAGCGAAGCCGTAAGGGGTTGGAATATTTTATATTTTAAATAGCCAGCGCTCAAAAGGCTAGAATTCTCTATAGTATATGCTTTATACTATAGAATTCAAGAAATCCAAATATATATAATAGTTATTAATATTTATAACCATAATAATATTTTTCAAACTGAAACAATGCTGGCATAAGAGTCAGGAGTAAGACTCCGATATAGATCATACTCGTAAGCAAGCGAAATGCCTTTCCGGTCTAAAAGTTGTGAGTTGTGCAATCGCAGTATATCCCTCTAAAAAATCCCGATTGCCACTAACCCATATATATATATTAATTATTATATGACTTATACAGTAAGTCATGGTATCTTATGCAGAATATTATTATATAGTTTATTATAGAGTATTTTAGTATAATAATATTTAATATAGTTTTAATATATATACTGTTTTCATAGTTATTTTCAATATATTTATATATCTTACTTACATCTTATATCCTCCTATATCAAAACTAGTCATGAAATAATTATATAGATTAATTATTTGAGCTATATATAAGAATATTAACAAGCTTAGTAAGCAACACAACTCATTTATAAATATATATATAACATAAATAAATAAAAATAAAATATAACTTTCGTTTTGGCATAACCTCTTATATTAAGCGACGCACTATATATGCCCACAATGATTTTGACAAAAATATGATTAATTAAATAAAAAGTGTTTAATATATCTATATTATTAATTTTAATTCACTATAAAGTGTTAGTTATATATATATAATCATGTATATATATATATATCACTATCTTTAATCACAGGTATATATATATATATATTATATATAATATTATGTAGCTATACCCAATAACAAGACCATTGATTTGTTCCTAATGGCGAAATCAAGATCCCTGTGGTGTGTGTCGGTAGTGTGTGTAGTGTAGGCTTGGCATGTTTTGCTATATAAAGATAAGCCCGGATGCCCGATTTGAATTTTTCAAGTGTGCCACCCAATCACCCTGTTGAGTTTATGTGTGAGGGTTGGTGTGTGTGTGTATATATGTTTTCGCTGTGGAGGCTGTCCAAGTGTGTGATGTGATATGTGGTTTTAATATATTTAAACCAAAAAAATAAAGTGATGTGGTAACCATCAATCTGTTATATCACATTGAAAAACTGTAAATATGTTCTGCTTGATAAGAAAATGATGTTATTTTCAAGGCTATTTCTAAACAAAGAAAAAGTAACAATCTAACTACATTAAACACATATTAATGCCTCATTATGTGGTTTTAAATAAATTGAAGTTGTGACAAGAATTTACACATGGTACAAGCGATAAACATAGTTATTTATAAATATTAAATCTATGAAATATTTTTAGCGCATTTAAGAGTTGTATCTCAAGGAACTTTTCAATAGTAATATTCTTGGAAAAAAAGCACGGTTTGATAAAATCTAACGGACATTGTTAAATCAGAATAACAAAAGGCATTTTGAATTCCCAAAATTCAGTTATATACCACAACAATATCATATCCGAGTAATCAGCCTTGAATTTGGCATAAAGTCTGGAAACCTTGTTTAAATGATTTAATGGTGTGAGCTTTAAGTTCAAAACCGCATATATAAAGTAAATAGTATATCCAAACATCTATTATCAATATTATAATTATGGTCATTAATTTATTTAGAAAAAAATATTAATTTTGGGACTGTTTACAGAGAAATACTTCCAAAGTTTTAAGACTTGATTAACTACTATTTATTTACCTATTTATCTTTTTTAAGTTCATTTTAAGAAAAGAGGAAATATCTATTTTTACATAGATCATAATGCGATTCTTATTTAAGGTATTGGCAATGCCAGTAATGAAATATAGTTTAGGGAGTTATACGAATGCGCATGTTAATGCAGATTGCCAATCACCAATTCTTCTTATTATGATAGTCGCATTACATGTCTAATAATATATATACCAGAATATTTTGGTCTAACGTCATTATAAGAAAACTACCTGATCGCATGCATAACTATACGCCACATCATCGCATCGATACTTAACTTTGACCTAAGTTATCGATAGACGCTACAAATAATTATCATTTAATCTAACTTTTATAGGAAATATAAACCTAATGGGCACGCAAAATATTTATGACATGAGTGATACCTCAGAAATTAGGAAATATATATTACTTATGATATCTGAAGCGGGGAACTTTATTTATCATATGTATAATGTGTGTTATATAATGACACACTAGGTATATTACTGCTAGAACATCGAAAATTATATAGAGATATCATCATGATAAATGATATAATATACTAATGGTGCATTCAATATTTTAGCATAAAGCTAATTTAAATGAGAATTAATTATATTAATATAAAGATATAGGGCCGCAAAAACATCATGTGGTCAAAAGGAGGAAAAGATTGGGAAGATAAGATATTTAAACCCCTGCTTACAAATATTTAATGGTTATTATATAATCATCCTCAAGTATGTATTTGTTGACTTGTCCTCCCATTTTTAAAAACTTGATGAAAAATTAAACCATTGCTACAATAACATATCTTGCGTAACATCGTTGAATATCCATATTATTTAATGTTACTATACTCTTCTAATTTTAAAAAAAAGTAATATACTGCGTATCGATTTGGATTAACATGCATATATATAGCCTTAAAAGTTTACTTGCGATTTATCACATCGTAGAGAAGAAGTTCCTTTTTTTCATACCCTCATAAAATATAAAATTCAGTCCCTTACAAAATAAGCATATGAGTGTTTTAGATACTTACATATATATATATACTTATGACGGCTAATGTATATTTCAGAGAGATAACCTCTGACATCTCAAAAATAAAACTAAAAAATATACACACATATCGATAGGAATTCGTTACGCTAAAAAAAGGTTACTTAGTAAAAAAAGTATGTCATTTATTTTGTTTTTACGTATTAATATAATATAATAACTTAAAAAAAAGTGCTATATATATATATACTATATTTTAAAAAAAAAATAGTTTTATTGTTTTTTTAAAAGATAAAATAAACTTGTATCTGAGAGCAAAATATTGTAATCCACTCTAGTTAAAAGGTTAACGGTCGAGATCAAAATATGTTAATGACATTCATTGAGGAAAACGAATGGAATGAGTGAGCGCCAAAAAGCCCTCCACATCTTCTCCCAAATAAAGGTACCGCAGAATGAAGCGAAGCAAAAGCCTGGCGATGGTGCTGCACGGAATGTTACAGCAAATGGCTCTTACTCACATCAGAGTAAAGAGACGTACTTTTAAAAAACGTCCCAAATCGAGATACCGTTAGGCGTAATTCTGTCTGCATGTGTGTTCTTTTAATTCGCGTTTCAGGTCAAAAATGGATGGTTTATGGCTAACTGAAGAACACGTTTCTTTTGCAGACTTGTTTCCTTAATTTCACCTACTTTTTTTTCAGGTGGAAATTCAATTGGATTTGACATGACTCAAAAAAGAATCGACGATGCCCTCCGTCAGACAGTAGATTTAACGAAGCAGTTTCTGGAGAGTCAGAAAACCATGATAGAAACTCAGTATTCTCATCTTAATTCCAACTACAATTATACAACCTTAAAAAATTATTCTACATAAAATTGTGAAACATTTAGGTGCCATAATGAAATAAACCGCATGGCTTTAACATATAAGAGATTAACCTAATCTAGTCATTTAAACTAGTCCGTCCACAAGAAAAAGGCATAAAAAAAAAGAAAATACTTTATAAATATTTTATATAATAATTTTTAATTAACCTTCTGATACAAGTTTTTCAATGTCTTCAAGAAGAACATTCATTCTACTTCTCATGAGTGGTTGGCCCTTTTTCGTCTTTTGACTAAAATGAATTTGACGTTTCAATCTTTTTTCTTTAGATAACTGCTTTTTCTTTTCTATTTCTTTCCTCCTTTCTTCATTTTCTTTTCTCAGTCTTTCTTTTTCACTAACTTTGTTTTTGTATTCCAGTTGAGCTCTTTTAAATTTGGACAACTTGGGTTTATTACTACGAAGGAATAAATCAGAATTAGTATAAGACTTTCAACAATCCATTTTAAAGAGCTAACTAAAATAATAATAATCACTGGATAATAAACTATCTATAATTAAAATGAGTAAAACAATTTAGTAATTTAGAATAATTCTTGTTACCTAGTTTTTAAATAAAAAATAACTATTACTTGGAATGGAGGAAAACCATAGAACCTCCATTTATATAACTACCAATTTAAAATCTCTTAAATTTTTAGCAGCGTCAAGAAATCTAAAACTTTACCAAATTTTATTTAGCAGTATAAGAACATGAGACTGAGTCTTCTGTTTGTATTTTGAATGCTGAAAATGTGTTAAAGAGATTGCAAGGCTGAATGAAAACTTGAATGATTTGATATTTGAGTTGAGAAGGAAAGTGTTGGTAAAAACAATTTAGTACGGAATATCGAATCTAGGAGAGGGAGTGGGGGCTACAGGGGTAGAGAGGATTAGTGATTCACCTAGGCAAGATGAGAGGGAGAAGGCTAAAGTAGTGGACAATAGATTTGCAGACGAATTGAGAGTTGTAGAAATAAGATTGGATCTCGAAAGTAGGTGAGCTTGTGACCTGCAGTTACATAATGGTCTTCCAGATGGGGAAGGGCCAATGGTAATGTTGAGTTTTTTTAAAGGGAAGGCTGACATATTGCTAATTAGAGCCTCTATGATACGATACCTAGATAGAATTTTTCAACATTCGGATGAAAGGAAACGAATGAGAGTGTTTTATCCAGGTGCCAGAGCGAGTGATATTGTGGATAGGAGAGATGGAGGATTCAAATGTGATAGTGCATGTGGGTGCAAATGATGTAGGGCATAGGTCAGAAGAATTAATAGCAAGTTTATTCAAAAGATGGAAGAAGGTGTGGGATTTTACCTAGGTTAGGTGCGTGTTAGGAACGGAGAAGCAGGCTTTAAGTGTAAATGAAAGGGTTAGAAAATTATTATTTCAGAAAATGTTGGGATTTGTGGAGAATTTCTGAACAAAGATCTCTTTGAGAAGATGGAGTTCACCTCAGTAAAGGTGTTGGGATTTTCAGTGCCAGTTTGAGACGTCTATAAAAAAAAACTAGGTAAAGTTAGGCGTGATGAACTAAATCTCGATATGGATAATTATAGAATGGTAATTGTAGTGGTGGTGGGATAAATAAAAGAATTGTTGTTATAGGTTTAGAGATTGAAAGCAATACAAATAACAGCATTTCGAATATCAAATGTTCGAGACTCTTTTTCAGGAAAATGAAATAAACGTGTATTCATTTTATTTATACCAGCGTAAAGGAAAGAAGGGTGGTGGTGTGGCGCTTTATGTTAAATGCAATATTCGATCTGTGTCAATGACTGACATTAAAACTAATGATGTTGGATCTGTGTGGGCAGAGAACCTTATGCACAATAAATCGTACAGAATAGGAGCATTTTACGGACCTGACCACAGTCAAGAATTAGATGTGGAAATGGTGAAAGAAATCGAGACAGCATGCCACAATAAAGAAAAGGGTGTAGTCATTGGGGGATTTTAATTTTCTAGATATTCAATGGGATTCCTTGTCTTTATTAGTCTTTATTAAGATTATCTATTGTAATAAATTGTTTACTAGACAACTTTTTACCAGGTGGTCCATGAACCTACTACGGACACGCAGCATGTTAGACTTTATATTAACTAATGGTGAAAGTGTTGATGAGGTTAGAGTTTAGGAAGAATTTAGAAATAGTGGCCAATCCTATATTTAGATTTACCATGAATGTCATAATTATTTTTTGTTCAAACTCCTTGTGATGACTAAGATAAAGAGTTTAAACGACCAAAATTGTTTTAATCATGTGGAAGCACTTTAAGCAAATTTGATGAATATTCATCGTAAAGTCTAAATATAGAGTCATTTGGGTGACGAAGTAAACCTATTCTTCCAATAGAAAGAAAAATCTGCTGAAATTGCAATTTTATTCTGAAGTACTTTCAAGAACCCTTTATTATTCAGGGAAGATTTGAAAATCAATGTGTACTACATAGAATTCAGGGTTTACCATCAATTTGAACATCAAGAGATTGTAGAAATTATTTGTGCAAGGAATAACTAAAGAACCGAAGAAGTTTTTTAGCTTTTATAAATTTAAAAGTAAGATAGGACAATTGATCCAATTAAAATTGATGAAAATTTGGTGAGTTCAGATATGGAGTTGGTTAACATTTTCAATGCTTATTTTGCATCAATGTTTACTGAGGAAAGATGGATAATAGTTTGATATTAATAGGGTTCTAATAATGTATGTAATAAATAGACTTGCGGAATTTTGATTTTTGAGGTAACCTGGAAATTAAATCTTTACTGGACCATATTGACTTAGGTAAAATTGCAGGTCCTGATGGTATATGGTAGAATTCTTAAGGAGGGTAGTATCAGCATAGCAAAGTCATTATATTTGATTTTTAAACGATCTATAACATTTAGTGAGGTACCAGAGGACTGGAAAACAGCATATGTTGTGCCTATTTATAAGACAGGTAGTAAGGAAGATTTGAGAAATTATAGGCCAGATAGCTTAACATCTCTGGTTGCAAAAGTTTTGGGAAAGCTACTGAAAGGTCATATAGAGAAATTTTTGGATAATTACAAGATATTGTATGACTCCCAGCATGGTTTTAGCATGGCCAAGGAGATCCAGTTGATATATATTTAAACTTAAGTAAAGCCTTTGATACATTTCCCCACATAAGACTGATGCAAAAATTATCGCAATGTGGTATAGGTGGTGATACATGGTTGGATTAAAGAGTAATTGCGGAATAGAAGACAGTGTGTACTACTAAATGGCAATAAGTCATCATGGGAAATAGTGAAGAATGAGGTCCCACAAGGTTCAGTGCTGGGGCCACTATTATTCCTCATATATGTAAATGATTTTGAATAGGGACTTAATCGTAAGGTTTTCTAAGTTTGCAGATGATACCAAAGTGGCTACCTCAGTAAGGAATATTGATGGATGTATAAAGATTCAAAATGACCTTGATAAACTTCTTGGGTGGACAGAGAAGTGGCAAATGAATTTTAATAGTAAAAAGTGTAAGGTTCTTCACCTAGGTTACTCAAATAAAAGATTTAACTAAGATTTAACTACGACCGGCTTGGTCTGTGGACCAAGAAAAATATTTAGGTGTCATTACAAGCAGTAATCTGAAAGCAGCTAATCAATGTTTAAAAGCAGGAATAAGGTTAATAAGATGCTAGGTAAAATGAATTGCAATGTCATTTACAAGAGTAAGGAAGTTATAAGTAAGCTGTATAATAGTTGTTAGGCCAGTATAGAGTATTGTGAACAAGTTTGGGTCCCTTAATTAAGAAAAGATAGATATGCTGGAGAGTGTGCAACGTAGAGCAATAAGGATGATTTCTGGGTTTGAGGGTAAGAGCTATGAGTTAGGAATGTTTTCTGTAGAAAAGCGATTTATCAGAGGGGACATGATACAAGTCTACAAAATATTTTCACCCATTGATAACAATGAGACCTATAAATTCTTTATAGTTGACCATGGATGAGAGACCAGAGGGCATAATAAAAAAATTAGGAAATCTTGCCATCTTGATGTGAGAAAACACTCATTCAGTAATTGGGCTAATTTTTTGGAATGGTTTGTCACAGGAGGTTGTTGAGCGTGACTCACTTGCAACAATTAAGAAAGGATTGGATAGGTATATGGATGGCTTAGGAATCATATAGTGTATTTGACTTAGCTAAATTGGTGGGTATTTATTTAGTTATTGAGGTAAAAACTGCATGTTGTAACTACCGATATGACAAACATATTAAACCTTGTATTGTGGTTAGCGTGTATCTTAGCTATAATTTTTGCTCCTAGTAGTAGTGGCGTTTATATTATATCGGTATTTGTTTAGGATATTGACAAGTCTTAGGGTGCGGTGTAGGTTGTGCAATGTGCATGAGTTTGATAAATATTTAGTTGACTGTGACAGTCCCGATAGGCCCACGTGGCTTAGGCACCCTTTATTTCTTGTTCTGATGAGCATTAATGAGAGTTGTTAACTAAAAAAAAAATAATTAGATTGACTACAAGACTACAGATTCGATATTAACCTCTAAAGTACTAAATTTTACACCAAAAATTTAAACTATGTATTATTAAATAATTAAAAGCACACTTGAATAAATGTTGTCAAGAGCACTTGCGAAAACGAACTTTTTAACATACTTCTCCCCAATATTAAACCTGGTTTTACTATTATTTTTATTAAAAAGCTAAACTTTAAAGTAAATAAAACACATCCGCATAATTTTTCATTTAAGATACCACAAAATAATTAACTTTTACATTCAAAACAACTTTTACATCCCTAGTACGGAGTACATCACCTAAAGCTGAGACATTAATATAAAGATTCGCATATTTAATGAAATATTTCGGTAATATCAAATGAGAAATTTGATAAAGTTAGATACTGAAAGAAGGTACGAATACCATGAGGGGAAAAAGCGTAATACACAATGAACCCATAACTATATCAAAGAATTCATAAAACGAACTTTGTGAATGATTCAGCATGGCATAACATGTGCGGATTTCTACTAGAACTGAAAATGAATAAATGAGATAGTCAACTCAAAACAATCCCCACAAATTTATGAAAATGGTGAAATACCTGCGTAGAGCGTCGAAAGCTTCTCTCTCTTCTTCTTGATATTTTGCGTAAGGGTCATCAGTACTTTCATTTGTACCTGTGTAATAAAATATAACTAATTAATCTTTCAACTACAACTAAGTAGCTGTTATTTAAGATAACAAAAACTAACATGTATACTGTACGGACATTTGTGTATACTGCTTGAACAAATTTGTAATTATCTATTAACTGTAATTATATTTATTTTACTTTTAGTTAATGAAGTCTCAACCAATATCCATCCCTCAAAAGAACTTTTTTTTTCTTACTTTATTTTCCAAGCTTTTCCCCTTTGAATTTTCTCCTCCTTGCCTACTTATGTCTAGCTTACTTTCAAATCGTCCATATAGGCTGTTGTTGATGGGGGGCGCCTACCGCTTCCTTCCATGTTAATAGTGGTGTTCCTCATGGTTCTGTCTTATCTCTAATTCTTATCTCTATTCTCACTTTTCATTAACGTTATCAGCTGTTGTGAAATTCAAACTTTTAAAATATAGACTTCTACAAATCTACCACTCAAAGACACCTTCTAACTCTTTTTCTTTCGATGGTTCTCCTTTCTCCTTATGACAAAATAAACCTCCTTGGCCTTAACATAAACAAAAAAAATTCTTGGAAACCTCATATCACAACGGTTTCTAGGACGGCCTCTAAAGTTCTGGGGGTTTTGTTTAGAATTAGATATTTTTTCTCCTCTATTGCAATTATACAAGGGTCTCATTAATCCACCCTTGTATGAAGTCCTGCTCTCATATCTGAGAGAGGACTGGTTTAACCCTCTTTTGGAAAGGGTTGATTCAAACACCAAAAAGCTTATTAAATGTTCCATACTTTCCAATTCACTTGATCCCTTATCGCTCGAGACACGATGTTCATGATTTGCCTCTTTTACCATAGGCACCACAGTGTACAGTAAGTGCAGTGTCTGATCATGAAATTTGCGTGGACATTGGTAGTTCCAGGCATGTTCGCTGTGGTACTTCCATCTTTCCAAACACCTAAGTTTTGTGGAATTATCTTCCATCTGTTTCCTGCCCAATTTAATCTCCTGAACTTAAAGTCTTGCGTCTACGCTAGCCAGCAACATTTGCATTAGGTGAAGATTTTATTTTTGTCGTTATCATTTTACACACAACTCGAATAGGGCTCTGCACACGAGCGGTGGTGATAACTGTAAAAACTAAATAATAATAATAATAATTAGGGATGGGCCGGATATCCGGCAACTATCCGGTATCCGGCCAAGTTTTTGACTATCCGGTATCCGGCCGGATATCATTGTTATCCGGCCGGATAACCGGATAATTACTTCCCTAGTAGGTTCTTCCTCGTTTGGGGAAATATTCCAAATAATTTGAAAAATTATATATATATTATAATATATATATATATATATATATATATATAATATTATTATATTATATATATAATATATATATATATATAATATATATATATATCTATATACTATATATATATATATATATATTATATATATATATATATAATATATTTATTCTTGTTTAGAGATTTCGATGTTGGGTACCAATGTTTATATTATTTTATTCATCATTTATGTGACTGTACAATAATTTATCTGAATTTGGTGGTGACACGTTCATAAATTATGGTAAAAATCTGGTAATAAAATATTATAATACCTATATATAAAAATATTGAAATATATGGTAAAAATATGATATTATAATGGAATTAAGCTACCAAGACACATGTTAATGCAATTTTAACAACCACAAACAATTTTCTCTTTCTCCTTAAAATGAGCAGTGGTAATTACTATTAGTATTACAATACTTAAACGTGGAGAATAAATTTGTGGTGGTAAAAATTGCATTAACATGTGTTTTGGTATTATAATCATTATAAATATCATAATTTTTTACCAATATATTTCATATTTTTATAATATATTTATAATATTTTATATTACATATTTTTACCATAATTTATGAAACGTGTCACCACCAAATTTCAGATAAATGTATTGTACAACATACAGTAAATGATGAATAAAATAATATAACATTGTACCCCCAACTTCGAAATTCTAAACAAGTAAATATATATATTATATTACTCTTCATTTGAAAGTTTGCAACTTTTCGCCGAGATTGTCTATATATATATATATATATATATTATATATATATATATATATATATATATTATATAATATATTATATATATATATATTTATATATTATATATATATATATATATTATATCATATATATATATATATCTTACTATATATATATATATATATATAATTTTTCAAATTATTTGGAAATATTTCCCCAAACGAGGAAGAACCTACTGGGAAGTAATTATCGGTTATCCGCCGGATAAATGATATCCGCGGATACCGGATAGTCAAAAGCTTGGCCGGATACCGGATAGTTGCCGGATATCCGGCCCCATCCCTAATTATATTATTATTATTAGTTTTACACGTTATCAACCACCGCTCGTGGAAAGACATTTGGAAGATAAAGATAACGACAAAAATAAAATCCCCCCTTTTTTCACCTAATGCAAATGTTGCTGGCTAGCGTAGACGCAAGACTTTAAGTTCAGGAGATTAAATTGGGCAGGAAACAGATGGAAGATAATTCCACAAAACTTAGGTGTTTGGAAAGATGGAAGTACCACAGCGAACATGCCTGGAACTACCAATGTCCACGCAAATTTCATGATCAGACACTGCACTTACTGTACACTGTGGTGCCTATGGTAAAAGAGGCAAATCATGAACATCGTGTCTCGAGCGATAAGGGATCAAGTGAATTGGAAAGTATGGAACATTTAATAAGCTTTTTGGTGTTTGAATCAACCCTTTCCAAAAGAGGGTTAAACCAGTCCTCTCTCAGATATGAGAGCAGGACTTCATACAAGGGTGGATTAATGAGACCCTTGTATAATTGCAATAGAGGAGAAAAAATATCTAATTCTAAACAAAACCCCCAGAACTTTAGAGGCCGTCCTAGAAACCGTTGTGATATGAGGTTTCCAAGAATTTTTTTTGTTTATGTTAAGGCCAAGGAGGTTTATTTTGTCATAAGGAGAAAGGAGAACCATCGAAAGAAAAAGAGTTAGAAGGTGTCTTTGAGTGGTAGATTTGTAGAAGTCTATATTTTAAAAGTTTGAATTTCACAACAGCTGATAACGTTAATGAAAAGTGAGAATAGAGATAAGAATTAGAGATAAGACAGAACCATGAGGAACACCACTATTAACATGGAAGGAAGCGGTAGGCGCCCCCCATCAACAACAGCCTATATGGACGATTTGAAAGTAAGCTAGACATAAGTAGGCAAGGAGGAGAAAATTCAAAGGGGAAAAGCTTGGAAAATAAAGTAAGAAAAAAAAAGTTCTTTTGAGGGATGGATATTGGTTGAGACTTCATTAACTAAAAGTAAAATAAATATAATTACAGTTAATAGATAATTACAAATTTGTTCAAGCAGTATACACAAATGTCCGTACAGTATACATGTTAGTTTTTGTTATCTTAAATAACAGCTACTTAGTTGTAGTTGAAAGATTAATTAGTTATATTTTATTACACAGGTACAAATGAAAGTACTGATGACCCTTACGCAAAATATCAAGAAGAAGAGAGAGAAGCTTTCGACGCTCTACGCAGGTATTTCACCATTTTCATAAATTTGTGGGGATTGTTTTGAGTTGACTATCTCATTTATTCATTTTCAGTTCTAGTAGAAATCCGCACATGTTATGCCATGCTGAATCATTCACAAAGTTCGTTTTATGAATTCTTTGATATAGTTATGGGTTCATTGTGTATTACGCTTTTTCCCCTCATGGTATTCGTACCTTCTTTCAGTATCTAACTTTATCAAATTTCTCATTTGATATTACCGAAATATTTCATTAAATATGCGAATCTTTATATTAATGTCTCAGCTTTAGGTGATGTACTCCGTACTAGGGATGTAAAAGTTGTTTTGAATGTAAAAGTTAATTATTTTGTGGTATCTTAAATGAAAAATTATGCGGATGTGTTTTATTTACTTTAAAGTTTAGCTTTTTAATAAAAATAATAGTAAAACCAGGTTTAATATTGGGGAGAAGTATGTTAAAAAGTTCGTTTTCGCAAGTGCTCTTGACAACATTTATTCAAGTGTGCTTTTAATTATTTAATAATACATAGTTTAAATTTTTGGTGTAAAATTTAGTACTTTAGAGGTTAATATCGAATCTGTAGTCTTGTAGTCAATCTAATTATTTTTTTTTTAGTTAACAACTCTCATTAATGCTCATCAGAACAAGAAATAAAGGGTGCCTAAGCCACGTGGGCCTATCGGGACTGTCACAGTCAACTAAATATTTATCAAACTCATGCACATTGCACAACCTACACCGCACCCTAAGACTTGTCAATATCCTAAACAAATACCGATATAATATAAACGCCACTACTACTAGGAGCAAAAATTATAGCTAAGATACACGCTAACCACAATACAAGGTTTAATATGTTTGTCATATCGGTAGTTACAACATGCAGTTTTTACCTCAATAACTAAATAAATACCCACCAATTTAGCTAAGTCAAATACACTATATGATTCCTAAGCCATCCATATACCTATCCAATCCTTTCTTAATTGTTGCAAGTGAGTCACGCTCAACAACCTCCTGTGACAAACCATTCCAAAAAATTAGCCCAATTACTGAATGAGTGTTTTCTCACATCAAGATGGCAAGATTTCCTAATTTTTTTATTATGCCCTCTGGTCTCTCATCCATGGGCAACTATAAAGAACTACAAGGTGTTTTTTTCAATTGTTTCATGGGTGAAAATATTTTGTAGACTTGTATCATGTCCCCTCTGATAAATCGCTTTTCTACAGAAAACATTCCTAACTCATAGCTCTTACCCTCAAACCCAGAAATCATCCTTATTGCTCTACGTTGCACACTCTCCAGCATATCTATCTTTTCTTAATTAAGCAAACTTGTTTCACAATACTCTATACTGGCCTAACAACTATTTACAAGCTTTACTTATAACTCCTTACTCTTGTAAAATGACATTGCATTCATTTTACCTAGCAATCTTATTAACCTTATTCCTGCTTTTAAACATTGATTAGCTGCTTTCAGATACTGCTCTGTTAATGACAACTACATATTTTCTCATTCATCGACTGAGGCAATTTCCCATTCAAATCTTAAGTTAAATCTTTTATTTGAGTACCTAGGTGAAGAACTTACCACTTTTTACTATTAAAATTCATTTGCCACTCTCTGTCCACCCAAGAAGTTTATCCAATCATTTTGAATCTTTCTACATCCATCAAATATTCCTTACTGAGGTAGCACTTTGGTATCATCTGCAAAACTTAGAAAACTTACGATTAAGTCCCTATTCAAAATCATTTACATATATGAGGAATAATAGTGGCCCCAGCACTGAACCTTGTGGGACCTCATTCTTCACTATTTCCCATGATGACTTATTGCCATTTAGTAGTACACACTGTCTTCTATTCCGCAATTACTCTTTAATCCAACCATGTATCACCACCTATACCACATTGCGATAATTTTTGCATCAGTCTTATGTGGGGAAATGTATCAAAGGCTTTACTTAAGTTTAAATATATATCAACTGGATCTCCTTGGCCATGCTAAAACCATGCTGGGAGTCATACAATATCTTGTAATTATCCAAAAATTTCTCTATATGACCTTTCAGTAGCTTTCCCAAAACTTTTGCAACCAGAGATGTTAAGCTATCTGGCCTATAATTTCTCAAATCTTCCTTACTACCTGTCTTATAAATAGGCACAACATATGCTGTTTTCCAGTCCTCTGGTACCTCACTAAATGTTATAGATCGTTTAAAAATCAAATATAATGACTTTGCTATGCTGATACTACCCTCCTTAAGAATTCTACCATATATACCATCAGGACCTGCATATTTACTCGAGTCAATATGGTCCAGTAAAGATTTAATTTCATTTACCTCAAATTCAAATTCCGCAAGTCTATTTATTACATACATATTAGAACTATTAGTCTCCAATTTATTACCCAATCTTTCCTCAGTAAACATTGATGCAAAATAAGCATTGAAAATGTTAACCAACTCCATATCTGAACTCACCAAATTTTCATCAATTTTATTATCTTCTTCTATTTGACTCTTAAATTTATAAAAGCTAAAAAACTTCTTCGGTTCTTTAGTTATTCCTTGCCAAATTAATTTCTACCACTCTCTTTGCTTTTCTTATTGACTGGTTAAGTTCATTTCTATTTTTCCTATAATATGATTTTCTAAATCTCCCTCCCTATTACTACCCTTAAATATTTTAAAACGTCTATGCCTTTAGGAGATTTTCTTTCTATTCCAAGAAATAGGTTTACTTCGTCACCCAAATGAGTCTATCTTTAAAACTTACTGACTGAATATTCATCAAAATTTGCTTAAAGTGCTTCCACATGATAAAACAATTTTGGTCTTTAAACTCTTTATCCCAGTCAATTATACAGAGCATGTCACAAAGTTTTGTAATATCACATTCATGCTAAATCTAATTATATTATGGTCACTATTTCCTAAATTCTCCTAAACTCTAACCTCATTCACCACACTTTCACCATTAGTTAATATAAAGTCTAACAGTGCTGCGTGTCCGTAGTAGGTTCATGGACCACCTGGTTAAAAAAGTTGTCTAGTAAACAATTGATAAATACATATCTTCTATGACCCTAATTAGACAAGGAATCCCACTGAATACCAAGAAAATTAAAATCCCCCAATGACTACACCCTTTTCTTTATTGTGGCATGCTGTCTCGATTTCTTTCACCATTTCCACATCTAATTCTTGACTGTGGTCAGGTCCGTAAAATGCTCCTATTCTGTACGATTTATTGTGCATAAGGTTC
>JABUQX010106212.1:42500-51256 GCA_015478945.1 Trachelipus rathkii | reverse complement strand
ACGCATAACACCATCATTACTTGTTATTTTACAGAACCAAATTTAGACAAAATCCTTGCCGCCTATACCCTACACACCTCTATAACAACGTATAAATAAAAGCTCTTTGCGTCACTAACATCTTTTATCCACTATCATCATAATCTGATAGAAGCATTTCCCTTTCACGCCGTACATGTGGCAAAGCGAGATACCGTCAAACACTGACTAAATATACCCGCCTAGCGAAGGCCAACATCTATATATACTGAAACGAATTTTCGTAACCTATGAACAATTTTAAAACAAATTTAGACTTTCCTTGGCCTTATCAATACACAGGATTGGATCAACCAATCAGGAAATTATTTTTTTGAAAAACATCGTATCAGTGTTATCAAAATTTGTAAATTTGTGTCATACCCCAAAGCATACAACCTCCAAACGAACCTGCCCCTAATTACCTAGGAGCCCCAAATTTATATCCTGAACCGATCTAACCATGCTCAACGACATTATTTAAAAACAAATATAGATTTCCTTGCCCAGTATCAGACAGCACCCTATAACAATAATACAATTAGCTTGATCTACGCGTATCACGTAATCAAATTGTAAAGTTTTCCACGCCTGTGCAATAGCATACCTGTCTATCACCTGCCGTAAGAATTACCTAGGAGCCAAATTATTATCGTGAAACCGAAATCGATCTACCATGAATACATATTAAAAACAAATTGTAGATTTCACTCTGGTCTGCTTCCACACAGGGCCGCAGTCATGCGTATAACAACTATAAATAAGCCTTGAACTACAGCTGACTCGCCTTCAGTCACTACAGACAGTTACAATTGTAAATTTTTCACGGCGTTTGCAAAGAGATATACCTTCCCAAACACCTGCCTGAAACTAGAAATAGCTGAGACCAAGATTATTATCTGGAACAACGAGATCTAACATGCGGAGGATACATATGGTTAAAACAATTGTTAGTAATTTCCTTGCTCGTACACAGTCAACTTAATAATAAAGACCTCCAATTATAAATAAGCCTTGACCTACGCCTTATCACTACGATCAAATGTAAATTTCTTCGACGGTTTGTGCAAAGGAATACCTCAAACACCTGCCCTCATTAACCTAGGAGCCCAAATTATTCTCTAAAACCGATCTAATCTAACCATGACCATACACATTTTAAAACAAATTTTGAGATGTTCCTTGCTCATTACACAGACCTCCGATTAACAATATAAATAACAGCATTAGACCTCGCATTACTCTCTATCGACTTACATCAAATTCCGTAATTTTTCCATGGTTGGCAAAGGACAGATACGTCCTCAAACACACCTGCTTAAATACGCTAGGAGACCCAAAATTATTATCTCTGAAAACCGACTCTACTCATGAATACATATTAAACAAAACTTACATTTACTTGCTATTACCACATCCATCTAAACACATAAACTAAGCTGGACTCCGCTTACTAGCATACAATCACCAACTTGTTACATTTTTCACGAGTTGGCAAAGAAGGTACTTACACTCACAACCAGCACTGTCCCAGAAACTAATATTACCAAGAAGAGCCCAAATTAATATCCCTGAACACCGAACTTTCCTACACAGAGATACATATTAAAACAATTTAGATTTCCTTGATATTTACACAATATAAAATAAAATAAGCTTGACCTACGCTTGACTTCAAAATTTTTGAATAATATACAAATTGTAAAATTTTCAATGGTTCCCTTGTGCAAAGGAAGATTACCTCAAACAACCTGCCTCTAAATTAGCTCTTATAGGAGCCCAAATTCTTATCAGAAACCGATTTTCTAACAATGACATGCATATTAAAACAAATTTAGATTTCCTTCTATTACACATGTCATAAACAATCATCACTTAAGCGTTGACTACGCCTTATCAACTCACCATCAAAAATGTAAAGCATTTTTTCACAGTCTTGCTCGCAAGAGATACCCTCAACACGCTGCCTAGCAATTAAGCCTAGCGGCCCCAACATTTACCTCTGACAACCGATCTAACCTTGATCACCATGACATTTATTCAAAAAAATTTACAGACTTTCCTCCTGAATATTAGGATACAGCTTATAACAAATTTAAATAAGCGCATTGACCCTACGCGTTTATCCACTTACATCAAATTGGTTGTAAAGTTTTCACGTTTGTGCAAGAATAAGACTGACCTCAACTGCCACCTGTCCCTGAAATGTACCCTTTGGCAGCACCAATTATTATCTTGAACCGACCATTTTCTAACATTGATAGCATATAACACAAATCTAGATTTTCCTTGCTATTACATCCCTATAACCCACATATAATAAGCTTGACTTACGCTTTATCACTACATTCAAATTGTAAATTTCTCACGGTTAGTGCAAGATCGCGACTCAAATATTGATAAATTTTGTCCACAACCGAGTTGGTGGCACAAGGAGATTACCCTCAACACACCTGCGCTTAGCATAAACTCCAGGAGCCCACAATTATTATTAAACGCATTAACATAATGAAATACACATTAACAAACAAATTAGATTCCTATGACTATCTATCACAATTAACAATATAAAATAAGCTGACATCGCTTCTCTACATATCACGTACATTCAAATTTGTAGAATTTTATCACGATGTGTCAAAGGAGATACACCTCAAACACACTGCCTATAAATTAGCCTATGCAGCCCAACTTATTATCTGAAACCGATCTCTAACATAAATACATATTTAAACTAATTTAGATTTCCTTGCAATTACCACATATAACAATATAACATAAGCTTGACTACGCTTTCACTACATAAATGTAAAAAAAATTCTTACCACGGAATTTGTGCAAGGAGATACCTACAACACCTGCCTAATAGCCTGTAGGAGGCCTAAATAGTTATCTTGCAAAACGAATCTAAACATGAACTACATTATGAAAATAAAATTTAGATTTCCTTGCTATACACAATATTAAACAACCTAATAAATAAGCTGTGCTCACGCTTCTATCAGCTACTTCAAAATTATTTTAAATCAACTGCATGTGCAATGGAGATACCTCAAACACCTTGCCCAAATTACCTAGCAAGCACTCAAATAATCATTATCTGAACCGATCTATAACATGTAATACATATTGAAACAAAGTATTAGATTTCCTCTGCTATTAACACATATCAAACAATATAAAAATAAGCTTTTGACTCAGCGCGATTTAGTCAATACCATCAACATGTCAATCTTTTCACGGTTTGCTCAAAGGAGAACCTCCAAACACCCTGTCGTTAATACGCTTTGGATGCCCAACATTATTATCTCGAAACCGACCTCTCAACGATGAGAATACATATTAACCACAAATTTAGAACTTCCCGCTATTACACACTCACACAATATAAACAACGCTTCTACTAGCGGCTTTATCACTACATCAACATAAGAAAAAAACAGAGTTCTTAAAGGACGATACCTCAAACACCTGCCTAACAACCTAGCGAGCAAACCAAAGCCTTATTATCATGAACAGCCGAGTCTAACCATGAAATACATATTAAACAAATGTTTACCATGGTCTGACTACTTTACACAAAATAATCAATAATAAATAAGCACTTGACTATCGCTTTAATCCCACTACATCACAATTGTCAAATTTTTTCACGTTGTGCAAAGAAGCATACCTCAAACACCTGCCAGGCAAATGTACCTAGCGAGCCCAAATTATAATCTGCAACAACCGATCTAACATGAATTACATATTAAAAACCAAAATTTACGATCTTTTCCTTACGACTATTACATATAAAACATTATTAAATAAGCTTACACTACACTTCCTCACTACCAATCAATGTATAAATAATCTTCACGGATTGTGCACAAGAGAGATAACCCTAAAACACTGCCAAATACCTAGGACCGCAACGATCTATCTCTTCTGAACCCGACTAACACCATGAATGACATATTAAAACCAAATTTAGATTTCCTTGCTACTTTTATGATGATAATAACTATCACACAAACTGTTCCCCATTTGTGATGCCAGTCTTAACACACGATCATATGATACACTAAGACCTAGATCAAATAAATTATCAACAAGCTCTTTTTACGAGTATGAGCATGTATCATCAGGCCAATGTAGATTGGAACAGGTGTTTCCTGAGCAATACTGTGTCGAAAAGATGATGGAGTGTCTCCTTGTTTTCGTTTGTGTTTTAGGCTGTTGAAATTCATTAGCTGGACTATGGAAAGGGAAGCAGGTGACAGCTTTTTTATCTTTAATATTTGGACCTTCCAATACCATGTTGACTAGAGCTAATAAAAGGGTGGAAACATAGTTCTCATGGCAACTTTCTGGAAATGACCCATCAAAAGAATGTGAATCAAGAAATATGTCTCGACGTACAATCAGTGCTGCTCGTGCAAGAATAACTGCATCATTGTCGTTGTCCTTTTCATATGCTTTTTCAGCACCAATATCCTCATTAAATGCTAATAAAACCTCTTGACCCTTGTTGTAGTAACGTAGATCTGGAAAATGCGCAAGTATTCTATTTTTTAGTCTAGTGCTGTGAACTTTAGAATCAATATTGATTCCAAAACTTTGCAATCTTGTGACATATAGTTTTACTAGATTATATAATTTAAATAATGTAGCACACTCTGATTGCTCATGTGTCTCCTCAATGTACATAACTAATTCTGCGAAAACAATACCTGATATCTTATTTTCCTTGTCTGTTCCAGTCTCTTGTGATGTCCTGACAGCTCTTGCCCGATTATATAGGCTTACTAGACACTTATTGTGATATTTAACTTCCAAAGCAACCATATCACCTGCACTCAATCGAGCTAGGAGTTCTGTTCCTCAAGTAATGTTGCACTTGCTCTTACACGTCTGTCTAGCTGAAATGTTGAAGCTTGACGCCAATGTTTATTAGTATTTGCTGATTCTCCACAAATAAAAAGCAAGTTTCGGGGTAATCTTCTCCGAGTATGGTCTTGTCCTCTTACGTTTGATAGCTTGTTCCTCATTTTGATGGTTTTCTCTGGTTCTCTTTTCTGCTCTTTGAAGCATTGTTGTTGTATTTCAGCTTACATGACTGGTTCCACTTAGCTTTACTGTTACTAAGAGTCATTTCAATACCCTCACCATTATTTAATCGATTCAAATTCAATTGCTTAGGCAGAGAACTTAGTTCAACAATTTTTATAAGATTTTGAGCCAATACTTTGTAGCTGGAACCAATGTCTTTTCTCTTTGATAAATTTAGATTTGTTAACGATTGCAATGTATCCTCTTGGCAAATGAAACATAACTCCTAATTTTTCGTCGTCGGTTGTTGTTGCGATGTTGAAGGTTCTAATGGGTCTATGAGTACAACCTTCTTAGACATGATTAACCTTTCTTCATCAAGATACAGATGAAATTGTCACTTAGCAATTCTTATTCATCTGAAAAAAGAAAATAGGGTAATTAATGATCAAAGGCTTGCAATTATTATTTATTTTTATTCAACGCAAAGAAATGTTAGCATTAAAGGCATGGTTTAGTTTTGGAATTATTTATTATTTACCTGATTTTTTATGAAATTTTCAGAGTATATATAACATCAAGTTACACAACTTTTATTTCTGACATTTTTCTTTATACCCAAAATTTTGGCACCTGGGCATGTCATACCCAATTTTGATACTAGTCTTTTACCTTTCTTACCATTAATATGAAATTTGAATATAATGTAAATAAAATATTTAGAAAATATTGTAGGAAACGATTTTTGAATTTAATTATAGAGAAGTAAATACGTGGCACAGTGTGCCGAAGAGTGTAGAAAATTGAAAAAAAAATTCACACCTCGGAATTTTGGGGCACATATTTACTTTTCTATAAATAATTTCAAAAATCGCTTCCTACAATATTTTCTAAATATTTTTATTTACATTATATTCAAATTTCATATAAATTGTAAGGAAGGTATAAGACTAGTATCAAAATTGGATATGACATACTCAGGTGCCCAAATTTTGGGTATACAGAAAAATGCAGGAAATTTCAAAAAAATTTCATAAAAATCAGGTAAATAAAAAAAATCCCAAAATTGAACCATACCCTTAAATTTAAACAGTCATATAAACCCTTACAGATGGAATTTAAAGTGCCCAAATATCTTAAAATAAGTTCATATAATGTACCAACAATGATAAATGTTTTATTCTTGTATCACAAAATGCACAATTGTTATACAATTCTGCACTATGCCGGCCCACTAAATATTTAAATTTTTTTTCTTATTTAAATTTTAAAAAAATAAAGGTTTATCTTGATTTTTACTTATAATAAATGGTAAATTTGTAGTCTAATTCAATAGTTTAGTCTAATACTTATAATAGTTTATTTTAAAACTCAACTGATACAGTCGGCAAGAATGCTAAAATTTGAACAAAATATTTTCCAAGTACAACAAGAAGACATATAAGAAATTTTGCCAAGAATTGAAAATTTCGAAAGATTACCTTAGGTTGTTACATTTAAAAAAAAATGTTCTAGGACTTTATCATACACTACTTGATAATGAAAAAAAAAGTTAAAAGATTTAAAAATATTCTTGAAGAATTAGTTAATCTGTGAAAAAAGATGAGTTTTTCATACTTGGTGAGTAGTCAGTCATTGTTCGTATTAATAAACTAATAGGAGAATATAAAAAAAATCAAAGATATCCAAAAGAAGAATTTAAAAAAAATAGATACTGTGTTTGGCATCACAAAGCTAGAAGGGCAATGTTTGTGTAAAAAAAACAAGAAACTGTATAAAAAGCAGATTAAATCTGAAGCAAAAATAGGCTATGCAGCAAATTAACCTGCTATAATTTCTTCAATTCATTCATCAAAAAGGCAGATATGCGCTCATAGAGAAAATAAAAATGTGCCACATTATGATTTAATAGATGAAACTTCAAGCACTTCCATCACAAATTCTGATACCAGTTCTAATGAAAACATACATGAATCTTCCTCTAAAACAAATCAAAGAATTTCTACAGTTATGCCTAATAAATTAGTTACTGAACTATTAGTTTCAACTCATAAGGAATTAAAAGTTTGTCAAAACCTTGATAAAAGTGGAATAGATCTGCCAGCTCCTACCCAGTCTGGCATATTCAAACGTATGATTAGAGGTACTGAAGAGCAATAATTGAAAATAATAAATATTCTTAGAGAAGGAAAAGATTATTGCTTGCATTTTGATGGTAAAAGGCTGCCAGAAGGACAAGGAAGAGTAAAAAATAAAGAGGAGTATCAATTAGTTTGTCTTCAAAGTCCCATGAGAGAAATCAATTTAATGCTAGTCAGATGTGAAAGTGGATAGTACAAAAGCATATTTAAAGGAATAGCTAGTATTCTTGATGACTTTGCTGTATGGTCCAAAAATAAAATAAAAATTTCTGATTATACAGCTGTAAATTCTGGTCATATTAATGGGGTCGTAGTTAAGATACTGCAGAGAATGTTACCCATGGGTCTGAATGTACCTCAATACATAGGTTGTCAACACTACATTTTGGACACATTATTAAAACATGTGCTTGACTTTTATCTTAGTATGCATACCATAAGTCCCAACTTGAATTATAAATTTATCGATGAAATATCTGAAAGGTAAGAAATCTTAAAAGAATCGTATGCCCAAAGAGGAAGAGATGATTGTAGTGGACAATCCTGGATAGATGGATGATTTCAGGTTCTTTCAAATTTTATGTTGTGCATTTCGAAAATTTAAGGAAAATGACAAATTACCAAAAATAATTTGGCGATCTCTGCCATCTGTTTATAATGCTCGATGGAATTCCAGAATAATTTATTCCCTTATTGCTTATTTTCTGCAACCAAAATGGGGATCAATACTTGAAAAATTAGTTACTTTCATAGTGTATGATTGGTAGGAGGCATGGTTTTCTAACCAAAAAAATTTAAGAATGAAACATATTATAAATTTCTTTCAAATATTAAATAAACTAAATGTAGAACTGCGATAAAAAATGCTTCAAAAACTTACTGGTGGCACGAAAATTCTGTTATTGATATACCGCGAACAAATATTATTGCCGAAAGGTGAATAAAACTGATGGAAGAATTATGGAAAACCTGTAAAACCGATAAATATCTTAATATAAAATGTTTCCTAAAATCAATTTCTAAATATTATCTAACCTATAATAAATAGTATTGCACGATTTGTAACTTTTAAAAGGAAAATAAAGTCTTTCTTTAAAATTTCTACTTTGTTTTTCAGTCTTGAAATATAAAATCCCTCATGTTTTGGAAAAATAAAAAATATCATTCTTAATTAAAACTTTAAAGTCCAACCCTGAGGAAACATTTCTAAAATTTCAGTAAAAAAGATCAGCATACTTTTAATTCATACAAAAATATTCATTGAATC
The DNA here is from genome assembly GCA_015478945.1 of Trachelipus rathkii. Classification (NCBI taxonomy): domain Eukaryota; kingdom Metazoa; phylum Arthropoda; class Malacostraca; order Isopoda; family Trachelipodidae; genus Trachelipus; species Trachelipus rathkii. Next base: position 42,796 of record JABUQX010106212.1, on the reverse strand, counting down.
CCACTGCAGGGTAATCAATTATTTTTTGCTATCACCCTATAATATATATATATATATATATATATATATATATATATATATATATATATATATATATATATATATATATATATATATATATATATATATATATATATATATATATATATATATATATATATTCATTTATATATTTTACCACTATCGTTTTTGCACTGTAGTTTTAGTACGGGTTATAGTCTTTCTTTGTTTCACGCTTTGTTTAATCCCCTATGGCATAAAGTGCGATAAACGAATTTAAGGTCAGTTGGAATATA
>JABUQX010106212.1:2500-35000 GCA_015478945.1 Trachelipus rathkii | reverse complement strand
CTTTTTCTTGAGTTGAGCATTTCTTTCAGCTTCAGCAGCCTTCTCCTTTTTATAGGATATCTATTCTTTCTTTGAAAAATTCAACAGAGTCAGTGCTTGTTAGGCCTAATTCTTCGATCATCTGACACCAGGATTGATAGTTCATTATTAATGTCGACAAAATGGAGAGAGAGACGGTGAAGAATAAAAGAGAGGTGAGTATCTAAATTCAGCAAGTGTGATGAAGAAATAATGTCAAGCTATATTCCCTCTCGGACAGGCCACCCAAAAACGCTGTGATATTTTATCGATTGAGGACACGCGGTCAGTAGGAATAAAATTTCTGTTGTCTAAGGGCGTTAAACTTATCCAAATTCTTTATACTTGCCTGAATAATAGGTCCAAGCTTCAATGAGAATTATCTAATGGTTCTGGAAGCTGTGCAGGTTTGCAAATTAATCAAGATGAAAGCTGGAGTTTTACTCGTAAATAATATTTAAAGATATCCCAATCACAAGTTTTAAGATCGATAGTACAAAAAGCAAAAAGCCATTATAATAATATCTCTGCCTTTAAATACTATTTGGCAGTATGTAACATATTAGTAATTTACGAAAATCATAATATCATTCTTTAACTAGATAAGTCTAAAATTAATTACAAACCTAACATATTACATGCTAATAATTTTATCTATCACAATTTGTCTAAAATAAATCTGCTTTTATATAAATAATAAAATTGAGCGAATTATGAAATAATCTAACTTTAAATAAATAATAGCGAAATCATTAATAATAGTTTTTCCAAAATTATAAATAAACTTGTGGATCTCATAATTGCGAAATTATGGCCTTCAGGCAAGATATATCTTGACACAAGCCCCTCCTAAGAAGATAAAGTGACGTGTCATCTTTCGTCTTGGAAAGAAACGTCATGGATATCTTTGCCTGGAAAGAGTATAAGTCTTTCCTTCGGTATTTGTACTGTGCCATCGCTTTCATCCACGCTGAAGAGTTTCCCATTTCTTCGGTCTTCGTGATCGTTCTTGTGTCTGATCCGTTTCGTTCTTCATCTCGACTTTTCGACATTGCAGTGGAAGTCATCAAGATGGCAAACTCTTTCGTTCCAGCGAAGGTTTGAAGTTTCCAGTACCAAAATCTTTCTTCTCCAAACGACAAGGGAACATTGGTCTGGACATTGGCTGGCTAAACACCGCAGCACGTTGTTTTTAAGAGTGACGGTTGGATTATCCTCATCCGCATCACTTAGGACGGCAGCATTATTGAGAGGGCATCCAATCCAACATTCAGAGAAAGTGATTTTCACATTTCGTCCTTCCGACGTTTTTAAGCTTTTATTGAACTTCTCCTTTTTCTGAGAGTTCTCAAATTTGAATTTGTTTTCTCGACGCAAATGAGCTGTTTCAAAATTAATCTTCTCAAATTTCCCATCAGAATTTTCTGGGGAACAGGTTACAGCAATAAGAGACGAACAACTCTTCACCTCCTTAACCTGAACTTAAGGTTTCTTTTGTTTAGAATCCATCATGCATAAATTCAAACCAAGGATAAAATAAATAAGAAATTCCTGAAGTTCAGCCTGTTCATTATCAGATGCAACTTTGAATACTGCATCGATTTCATCAATTTCATTTTCATTTTTAGATCTCTTGTCGGCTTTCTCAAACATATCGCTGATTCTTCCCAAAGTGGGATCTGTCTCTTGGGGCTTGATCGGTTTATTTTTCCCGACATCTAAGCACCGGTCTTTGTCTGACCTTAATCTCTAAGAATGATATGCCGCATCCATTCTACAATTACTATTCTCAGGCGTCTCCGCCGTCATCTCAGACTTTATTGCCTCATTAACACTGGCTTCAAAACAGCCTGAATTTGAGGAGTTTTCTTGATTTTGGAATGGGAGATTTCCATTCAAATTTTCCACTGTCTTACTATCTTTTGTAGCAGTTTCAGTTTCATGAGTTGTTTTGGCAACGGATGTGTCCTTGCCGACATCAATTTTATCATTATTATTTTCAATAGCATTTTCAACTTCATAAGTAACTTCGACAACGGATGTGTCCTTGTCGGTATCAATTTTATCATTATTATTTTCAATAGCATTTTCAGCTTCATAAGTAATTTCGACAACGGATGTGTCCTTGTCGGTATCAATTTTATCATTATTATTTTCTGTAGCATTTTCAGCTTCATAAGTAACTTCGACAACGGATGTGTCCTTGTCGGTATCAATTTTATCATTATTATTTTCTGTAGCATTTTCAGCTTCATAAGTAATTTCGACAACGGATGTGTCCTTGAACTTAGCCCGATAACCATCTTCGGTCATATTGAATTGAATAAGGAGGGCTTCCTTTAAGCTAGAAAAATCGTTAGCTAAGTTGAAAGGCAACTTGCTATAAACTGACAGAGCACATCCAGTCAGAAGCGCACTCAAATAGAGAGGCCATAAACTGCGATCCCAATTAGAAGATGTCGCATGACTCTCAAAACGTTGAATGTACGCGTCCATTTCGTCTCTTGATTCAACGAACGGGGCCATATTCGGTACCTTAACGTTGGTTGATGAGGATTCATTGTTTAAATGGACGGACGATTGAGACTGATTGGACAGTCGTATTCGTTCTAATTCGAAGTTCCATGTGCGTTCGGCTTCTTCAATTTGTTTATTTAATAATGCAGCTTTCCTATCGTCGTCTTTTTTCTTGAGTTGAGCTTCCTCTCTCTTAAGTTGAGCAATCCTTTCAGCTTCCTCTTTCTTGAGTTGAGCATTCCTTTCAGCTTCCTCTTTCTGGAGTTGAGCTTCCTCTTTCTTGAGTTGAGCATTTCGTTCAGCTCTTTCTGCTTCCTTTTTCTTGAGTTGAGCATTTCTTTCAGCTTCAGCAGCCTTCTCCTTTTTATAGGATATCTATTCTTTCTTTGAAAAATTCAACAGAGTCAGTGCTTGTTAGGCCTAATTCTTCGATCATCTGACACCAGGATTGATAGTTCATTATTAATGTCGACAAAATGGAGAGAGACGGTGAAGAATAAAAGAGAGGTGAGTATCTAAATTCAGCAAGTGTGATGAAGAAATAATGTCAAGCTATATTCCCTCTCGGACAAGGCCACCCAAAAACGTGTGATATTTTATCGATGAGGACACGCGGGTTCAGTTCCAATAAATATTTTCTGTTGTCTAGGGGTTAAACTTTATCAAATTCTTTATAACTTGCTGAATAATAGGTCCAAGCTTCAATGAGAATTATCTAATGGTTCTGGAAGCTGTGCAGGTTTGCAAATTAATCAAGATGAAAGCTGGAGTTTTACTCGTAAATAATATTTAAAGATATCCCAATCACAAGTTTTAAGATCGATAGTACAAAAAGCAAAAAGCCATTATAATAATATCTCTGCCTTTAAATACTATTTGGCAGTATGTAACATATTAGTAATTTACGAAAATCATAATATCATTCCTTAACTAGATAAGTCTAAAATTAATTACAAACCTAACATATTACATGCTAATAATTTTGTCTATCACAATTTGTCTAAAATAAATCTGTTTTTATATAAATAATAAAATTGAGCGAATTATGAAATAATCTAACTTTAAATAAATAATAGCGAAATCATAAATAATAGTTTTTCCAAAATTATAAATAAACTTGTGGATCTCATAATTGCGAAATTATGGCCTTCAGGCAAGATATATCCTGACAATATATATATATATATATATATATATATATATATATATATATTATATATATATATATATATATATATAATATATATATAGTAATATATATTATATATTATAATATATATACATATATATATAAATACTATATATAAATATATATATATATATAATATATATATATAATATTATATATATATATATATATATATATATTATATATATTATCAAATATACTCTTAATATATATATATATATACCATAGTATAGTGTGAAAAGAGGTGTGCCTTTTGAACGGTTACAATCGTTAAGCCAAAAAAAAAAATTTTCCTCGTAACTATGCTGAAAGAAATTAGGACTTTCTATAATAGGGATTTGAAGATTCAAAAAATAATAATAGACCTGAAGTTTACGTTACAACTCCGTCAGTTTTAATTTTTTGTTTTTTTTAACTAAAGGAAATACCAAGGGTAAACAGCAAAGATGGCAGGAGTTGGGGTCTCTCGCCTTCCGGGGGAAGACAGGGTAGGACTATTTCCCCCCCTCCGGGGGTTCCTCCGCCCCTCCCCTACGGGTATGGAAATTCGTCCCCCCTTCTGTTTCCCCGTCGGCTCGAAGCCCCTAAAAAGGATATGTAATACCTAACCAAATTAATATATATATATATATATATATATATTATATATTATACTATATATATATTATATATATACTAATATATATAGATAATAATATATATATATATATTATTATATATTATATATATATATAATATATATATACTATATTTATATATATATATATAATTATATATATATATATATATTATATATATATATATATATATATATAGAACTATATATATATATATACTAGATATATATAATATATATATATATATAATATATATACTTATAATATATATATAATATATATATATATATATATATATACATAATATAATATATAAATAATATATATATAATATACATATATATATACATATATATATATATATATATATATAATATATATATATATATAATATATATATATATATATATATAATGGACAAAGTCTACCTACGCTAATAATTTTATATCATTTTCATTTAATGAAACTGCATTTTTGAGATTAAAACGAAACACAACCTAGCGAACATGACAACTCTACTGCGTCATATAGGTTGCCAGTTTATAATTGCCATATACATTAATAAAAAACTAATCAAAGGAGTTCCTAATTTTTGGAAATGAAATATTTATATATTTGAAATTTATGTTTCCTTATTTTTTAAGAAAGTTGAAATATTCAAGATTTTAGCAATTTTTAGGACAAAAACTCAAGTACTCAAGATGAATGTCAAAAACTCAAGAACTTGAGAAAAAACTCAAGCGATGGCATCCCTGATTATGAGTCTACATTGGGTAATCATGAAGTAAAAGCTATGAATATTATAATATTTTTTTTGAATTATAACTTCAAAATATAAAATCCCTATGATTTTTATATTATATTTTACATGTAGTTTCATTTATAATAAGTTAAAATTAAAAAATTTGCTTTAGATCAAAAGGTCAATAGTAGACTTTTGTCTATATATATACATATATACATAATATATATATATATATATATTATATAAATATATTAATATTATATATAATATATTATATATATATATATATATATATAATATGATATATATATATATATATATATATTATATATATATATATATATATATTATATATATATTATAAAAATCATAAAATTTTAAAACCGAAGATAATAATAATAATTACTGTTCTAATGAGCAAAGAGAAGCTAGTCTATTTACATTAATTCAATTTTACAAATAACAAATAAAACAAGAAAAACAATAAACAAATAAAAGTTGAACGTAAAAATGCACACATAAATAAATCAATAAAAACATAAACAAAAGTGTCCTACCGGAAGTAAATTTAATCCCCCCCCACCTTTCTCTTTGCATTAAACAATAAATAAATTATATGTTCTACAATTGATGCTTATTTCAATAAAAAAAGTAAATAAAAATAAAAAAAAAAAAAAAAAAATCTTTTTATATTTCGAAAAAAAATTTTTTTTCATTATTATTTCAGATTCTTTTATTTATTTATTTATTTATTTTATTTTATTATTTTATTTTATTTTTGGCATTTTTAAATCGTTTTAGTTCAGTTGTCATAAATTTTCTTTGAAACTTTTTTTTTTTTTATAACTTTTTACAACTTGCGGAATACTGTTCAAATACTTAATGCAAATCAGTTTCTACTTATTTCTTATTTCATTTAATTTTGAAAATAATATAATGATATAGATATACATATAATTATATATATATGTATACATATATATACATATATATAGTATACTATATATATATATATATATATGATATAATATATATATATATAATATATATATATATAATATATATATATATAATAGTATATAGATATATAGTATATATATTATATATATATATTATATATATATATAGTATAATATAATATATATATATATATAATATATACCGGTATATATATAAATATATATATATATATACTATATATATAGATAATATATATATATATATAATATATATATATTTATATATATATATAATATATATATATATATATATATATATATATATATATAATTGTATATATATATATATTAGTGATGCAGGCAGATGTCATTTTTTTCTCATCCACGATGCGGATGGCGGAGTGCAACATCCACAGGGCAAATCGCGGATGCGGATGCGGATGCGGATGACGGCATGTGGATGTCGATTTAACATCCGCGGATGCGATGCGGATGTTTGAATATATATATATATACTAATATATATTATATATATATATATATATATATATATATATATATATATTTATATATATATATATATATATATATATATATATATATATATATATATATATATATATATATATATATATATATATATATATATATTATATATATAAAATATATTTCGAGTTTTAGCCACATCTATTAACCATAATTGTGTCTACCAGGGTACGCGGACTGGACCCAAACTCAAATGCACCCATCTAACCCTTTCCCAAACCTTCGCCCTTAATGAAAGATCATTTTTACAATGGATTATATACTTTTTGCACTAGTATTGAAATTCAAATATAGGAAGGTTGTGCTTGAGAAACATCATTTTTTCTGCTGAGAGCCCAGCATTGCTAAATACTCATGAACTTGGAACAAAGTTGGAGACAGGCCAAGTATTTCCTTGCAAGTTTATTTAAGCGTGGGTAAGCATTTTGCTTAACTTTCCACCAACTGATTGGATCATCATTTGAATCTAATCGTTTTTCTTGATGATAGTTTTCAATCATTTGCACTACATCTTTTGGTAATGCGTGTGTTTCTTCATCACTACTGCACTGTAGAAATTCTTCCAGTGAATCTGTTATTGATTTACTTGTAGAAGGTGTTGGTTCTGTAGATTTTTTCCTTTTAATGGGTGGCAAATTAATAGACTGTTCGGATTGAAGTTTTTCAACTGCAACACAAAGTAACGATTTAACTTGTTCCAATATTGTTACAAAAAAACTTGTCTTTATAACGGGGATCTAAGTAAGTTGCAATAGTACACTCTTACCGGAAATTATGTAAATGCGACAAAAAAAGTGTCTACTAAGTCAAATAATTAAAAAATTTGGTCAGCATGACCAAATATTTTGATCAATCGACCGCAAAAGTTAATTTTTATGTTAAATTTAAATTATGTCATGGTATTTGGCAAAGTTGAAAAATAATTTATGCTCCTTAGAATAAAATTTTTGAGTCAGTGTCATAAGCATAAAAAAATTTGGTATCGGTGACACAATTTATTTTCCCTTCGTCAATAACAAAATTTTTTAATTCTGTGGTTGGTAAAAGTTTCGCTCACTATGGGTAAATTTTCTAAATTGACATGTGCGAAAATTTTTTCGTCAATACCTGTCTGAGAATCCACAAGTCGCCATCTTGAATTTTGACAGCAAGATGTGTTCAGAGTGCTTTTGGTTTCTAATTGATTTTTAACTAAATTTCTTCCATATAATCATATATAAATAAAAAGGAGTGTTGTATACATGTTGTAGTTTATATTACGTGCAAGTGAAGTTATGTATATAGGGCCTATATCGAATAATAGACAATGCATATATAGCCTGCATATTTGCTTCTTTCCTTAAATATATTAATTGCATGAGGATGGTCTAATTGATTTTGGTTGCTAAAAACAGTTTTTAGTTGTAATCTAACCAAACTGAACCTAACCTATGTAGCGTAATATATGTAATTTCTGTAATTCTTAAGATGCTGGTGGGTTTTGCGGTGGTATATATATAGGGCCTATGTATACATTTTGGTGACTGATTAGGACAGTCTAATTGATAGGTCCATTTGGCTTTTACTGTCTCTATATTTATATTCTATTTATTATAAATTATAGGAACTCAATGTTTTTTTCTGTAATAGTAATAAAATGAGAGTCAGTATAACCAATTTTGATGTAACTCATGCACAGCTATATAGACTTGAAATGCAGGTAATAGTTCAGTTTAACAGATTCTGACATAATATCGATATTTTTTCGATAAGTTTTTTTTTATATATATATTAGACCCCATGTTAAAGAACTAGAACAGTGGTGCCAAACCTCTCATATATAAATTTAATTAATCAACGCAAAAAAAAAAAAAGAAATTGAAAACAAAAAAGCAGATAAAGTAGACTGTATACAGATACTTTCAAAGCACCAATATTTTTTTTCTGCATCGTTCTTTTTTATATCTTTAGGGCTCATGTTAAGTATTATAACAGTGTGCCAAAACTCTCTCATTTATAAATTAATCATTTCAACGTAAAAAAATTAAAATTATTTTTAAATGTTAAAAAGAATGATATACCTGTGAAATAAAAAAAAAATGTCATTTATAAAAATGGTGTAAAATTGGGAGGTCATTGTTACGTTTCTTATTATATATATATATATAATATATTATAATATATATATATATATATATATATATATATATATACTATATATATATATATATATATATATATATATATATATAATATATAATATATATATATTATATATATATATATATTATATATATATATATATATATATATATATATATAGGCCTGTTATGTTTTAAGACTCCCGTCAGTTTTGATTTTTTTTTTTTAACCATATTGCTTAGGTATATGCATACTAAACAAATTAATTTTCAGTGGTGATGGAACCTGATCAAAAGTTCGAAATATTTTAAATTTAATTATTTAAAAAAATCAAATTTATTATCAATAAAAATTTTAAAAATGAAATATCTCGAAAAGTACGACACATTACAGAAAAAACAATTACATATTTGAAATCAGCGTGTAAAGCCTTATTACAAAAATGTAAAACATTATATATTTTTTATAAATGAAATATCTCGAAAGTACGACACTTACAGAAAAAACCAATTACATATTTGCAATCAGCGTGTAAGCTTATTACAAAAAATGTAAAAAAAAAAAAATTAGGGGGCTTGAGCCAAACGGGTGGACAAAGGGGGTGGAGAAACCCAGCGATATTCCAAATACAAAGAGCGGACGTTCCGGAGCACCTCCCGGAGGGGGAATAGTCCTACCCTGTCGTCCCCTGAATGCCGAAGACCCGGACTCCTGCCATATTTTGCGGTTTACCTTGGTATTCCTTTGTTAAAAAAAATTAAAACGACGGATCCGGAAAACGTAACTGGTCCTATATATTTTGAATCATATCCGTCACCCTTAAAATTGTACTGTAGGATCATATTAATATATAAAAATCAATTGACGGAGTCATACAATAGGTTAGGGCTAGATTATGACACAACAGATATGGATCAAATAAAGGTAGGGTAGTTTATACGGCACAAGGTGACAACATAGGTTAGGTGCATACAGTTGGGGTCTATTACAGTTATAGGTTATAATAAAGTTTGTTAAGTATTCACATTATCTTCTACACTATAACATATATATATACAATAATATATATTATTAGATATAATATATATATATATATATATATATTTTATAATAATATATTATATATAAATATATAGTATATATATATATATATATTAATATGTATCATTTACCCAATAGATTCCATGTAATCATATAACAAAAGTATCAATTATTTGATTTAAATCCAACCCCAACAAATATCGAAAAATGAAACTACTAAAAAATTAGTGATGGCCGAAAAGATAAATATTATACCTATAATTTATATATAATTAATATATAATTATATATTATATAAGATATTATTATATATATATTTTAATAATATTATTTTTAATTTATATTAATAATATTTAAATAATATAAATATTTTTTATAAATTTATTATTATATCCTATTTAATATATATAATATATATAGATGCATATAAATAGGTAGATACCATTGGAATTTAACTGGATAGCACAACTCCATGCTGCTTGAGTCAATATACTTGCAAAATTTTCTACTGGTTACAATCATTTCAATATATGCCAATGCCATATATAAACCTAAATATATATAAATATAATATATATTATAATAATATATATATATATATATATAAATATTACTATATATATATATATATACTATATATATATATATATATAATTATATATATATATGATATATGAGCCGACTGCGGTGGTGACTCCAGGAGCAAAAATCGATAATTAATGTATCGTTATTTTAATAATTTTAGGTAAATTACATTAAATTAACCTAACCTAACCTACAACCTAACCTAACCTAAACTTACTACATAACCTACTAACCAAACTTAACCATTAACGATTACAACGCTAACCTAATATTAACGGAGTCAACCACTTCATAAAATGATATATATATATATATATATATATATATATATATATATATATATATATATATATATATATATATATATATATATATATATATATATTATATATATTATTTTTTTTATATATTTATATATATATATATAAATTATTTAGCCATGTTACCGTTACCTGCTAATTTTACAATATTTTTATAAACATTTTTCATTTTCATATATTCTTTTTTTACGTTTAAATTTTTTTTTTTTTTTTTTTTTTTTTAATTTTAATTTTTAATTTTTTAGAGTGTTTTGGAAACCATCTGTTCTAATAGTTAAACATGGGGCCTAAAGATTAAAAACAAAAACCAATTATCGGAAAAAAATATCGCTATTTCGTCAGAATCTGTTAAACTCTACTATTACCATTTTTTAAGTTTTTTTTTTTTTTTTTTTTTTTTTTTTTTTTTTTTTTTTTTTTGCGTTGATTGATTAAATTTATATATGAGAGAGGTTTGGCATCACTGTTTTAGTACTTTAACATGGGGCCTAAAGATATATAAAAAAAAGCGATTATCTGAAAAAATATCGATATTTCGTCAGAATGTTAAACTGAATATTACCTGCATTTCAAGTCTATACTGTATATGCTGTGCATGAGTTTCATCAAATTTGGTTATTCTGAGACTCTCATTTACTATTACCGAAAAAAACATGAAGCCCTCAGTAGAGATACCATATATATAGTTTCCTGACGATGCAAATGTTTTTTTTATTAGGTTATATTGTGGACATTGATATTCAAATTTATTTTAATTAATATTCTTATTTTCACCTTTTGTTCATGCCTGGTGCATGAAATTGGAAATATGTTGGTCTAAACTAGGGGGGTTCCCATAGTATCAGTATTGGCAGTATCAGCCTTGTTTTGGGGTATCAGTATTGGTTAATATGGCCGATATTTCTTACTTTTGGGTTGAAGAATTAAATGAGAAAACTTTTAAATTCAATATACGCTATGAATTTTGGGGCAAAAAAAAACAAATTATTTTTTTTTTTTATTTTTTTATTGAAACTTATATTTTTTGACGCTGAACAAAGAAATGACCTTCATTTTTATCATCGATACTTTGAGAGTTATTGTAATATTTAAGTTTTGTAATTTTTAATTAAAGTATCAGTATCTGTATCTGCACCTAAAAAAATAGAGTATCAGTATCAGCCTCTTTTCTGGTATTGGTAGCTACATCTCTAGTCTAAACTTCATATCTTTCAAAGTAGATTGCTTTGGTGGCTAAAACTAGTTTTGTTTTCACCTGAATCTAACCAAACTGAACCTAAAAACCTACAATAAGCACCATGTATATGCAATTGCAAATGGCTGATAGAACTTCCCAACCAGGCTTAAAATCTACATAACCTTATGACATGACAAATTCTTTAAGGTGGTTCCAAAATAACTTTGGTAAAAGAAATGGAGAGATTCTTGGCATCACTGATTTTGAGAAAACTCACAGGATAGACTCTAAATTCCTTGTAATGAGGCATAACTAAATAAAAACATGTTTTCTATAGAAAAAAAAGTTAATTTGCAAATTTTAAGTAAACTTATTGGGTTTTAATATTAAATTTCAACTGACTAGAACTTTGCTTTATCACATTACAAGTCCTGAGGCTTTGCAGATTGTGTGAGAGCAAAAAATTTAAGTGGTACTATTGCCTAGTTTTTAGACAAAACCATCTTACCCACTTCCATATTTTTAAAAAAATAAGCTTGTTTTGGAATTTTTTAGGAATAGAATGTTACCGGCATATTTGTAGATACTGTACTGTGATTTTTTTCTGAAAAAAGTTTTTCTAAGTCAGAAAAGTCAAGTAATAAAGTTAAAGTTTTTTTAAGAAAATCTTAGTGGCAAGCTTCTGGAATTATTCACCAGAAGCTTGCCACTAAACTAATTACTAAAAAACTAAACTTAACCTACTTTTCTGAACTTAGAAAATTTTTTGAACAGAAATTTTTCAGAAAAAAGTCACAGACAGTATCTACAAATATGCCAATGTTACCACTTCCCTATTATAAACAAAAATCCAATTTTTTGTGCCTTTCCCTTGATTTTTTTTTAACACAAACAATAATTTGGCTTCATGTTAAAAAAAATAAACTAAATTATTTAGGTATTAGGTTAGGCTACGTATATTAGATTTACTGTAGATAACAAATTTTAACAACGCACTTTGAGGATTGAGCCTCCTGATAAGGATATTGCAGTATACGGTACATACATAGCTGGTTAGGCAGCCTGTAAGTCAATTCTGGTTAGTTTTCAGCCAGTAAAACTTTTAATTAAAAGTTAAAACCCAAATTAAATTGTAAGACAAATTGTAGATTCTGTTTAGCTACTAAAGAAGATAGGAAAAAATATGATCTCCACCGTAACACTAAGAAATCCAACTAATTATGATAAACATATTGACTTACTTAAAGTTGATCCAGGGATCTGTTCTTTATATGGTATTAAGAGCGAATGTCCATTAAATAAGTTAAAATATTTTCATTGTATTAATGGCCTCCCTTCTGACATATATCATGATTTATTAGAGGGTGTATGCATTGATGTTCTTGAAAATATTTTGCATAAATTTATTGATGGTGGATATTTAACAAAAGAGTATTTGTTAAGCAAAATTGCTGATTTTCAATATATGGGTACTGATAAAACAGATAAACCTTCAGTATTTTGTATCAGTGACAATTTAAAAATAAAAATGACTGCTATTCAAATGTTATGCTTCTGTAGATTGCTTCTATTTATGATTGGACATCTGACAATAATGACTGGCATGTATTTTTACTTTTAAGGGAGTTAATGGATATATTGTTTGCATTTGAGTTAGAGGCTTGGGAGGTTGAATATTTACGAGACATTATTGATACATTTACAAATCAGTATTTGATAAGAATCCGTAACACTTTAAAGCCTAAAGGCCATTATTTATTGCATTATCCTGACCAAATATATAAATTTGGACCACTAGTTCATTGTAGTACAATAAGGTATGAAGCAAAGCATCAGTATTTTAAAGAAGTTTATAATAAATTAAAAAATAGAAAAAATTTATCAAGAACATATATATATATATATATATATATATATATATATATATATATATATATATATATATATATATATATATATATATATATATATATATATATATATTTATATAATATATATAATAAAATATAAAAAAATAAAAATAAAAAAATATATATTATATATATATATATATATATATATATATATATATATATATATATATATATATATATATATATATATATACTATATATTATATATATATATATATATATATGACCTTTTATGTTTAAGTCCCCCCTCTCTGATACATCCATTCTTTTTTAGCATTGATTATTTTTGAAATAATGTTAATATATTTTTTTAAATATTCTTTTTTGGTGAAGCTCAATTTTTATATTTTTTTTAATTTATAAAATTTATTTAATAATTGTAATAATAATAAAAAGATACCTTTATGAATTAAAAAAAACTACAGCTTTTTCAACTCTTCCAATTTTTGAATCAGCCTTCAAAACATCATCATCTGCAAAAACTGCATGCACTAGGGTAATGGCAAATCTACTAAATTTTCATTTCAACTATTAATTAAAACATTATACAGTTATTGAGACATCACACACCACTTTCTAAGCCCACCACATGCATAAAAAAATGGGAAGTTATCAAAATTTCTATATAAAAATAAAAAATTTATCTATTAAATTATTTGTTCCTATCCAGCTTAGCCTATCCAGCACTGTTTCATCCAGCTGTATAACAAAATTCAATATCTGGTGCACCCTAATATATATATATATATATATATATATATATATATATATATATATATATATATATATATATATATATATATATATATATATATATATATATATATATATATATATATGCCTGTCCATAAAATTAAATGTTTTTAATTAGGTTTTATTAAATAATTAAAATGTCAAAGAGATTTCTGGTCACATATGTAGATCATGCAAAAATATGTGAAAATCCTTGTGAAGCAATGGTAAGAGAAAAATTTTCAATTGCTAACAATGTGCAAATATTTTTACAATATTTTGACAAGGATTTTGATTCCTTTGTTGATTGTGATTGGATGGAGTTGGATCATTTGTCATCTAATAAACTTAAAATTTGTGAAGTAAAAAGAAATGAATATAGATATTCAATTTCTGACATTTCTGCTGATATTTCTTCAGCTGAGAGTGACATATCCTCAGCATCAACAATAATTATTCCAACTATAGAATTGGAAAATACAGAAATTGACAACTCTGACTTTTCTCCTGCCCAAATTTTAAATCTTGATAATAATGAATATAACCAAGAATTGCACAACGCAGATGATGACAAACAAAAATTTAAGGATTCCCAAAAATTAAACTCCGAAAATACTTTACATCATGGAACATCAAAAAATTTAGGAGAAACTGATCATATGAACTTACAATATAAATTACCAGAAATCAAACCTGAATCCACACTGGGAAGGAACTTAAGAGCAAAGACTGTACTTAGCAACAAGAACAAAAGTATTTTCCTAAATTTAATCTATGAAAGTTTTTCTTCTCAAGGAATTTAGTAAGTAGCGCTATATATATATATATATATATATATATATATATATATATATATATATATATATATATATATATATATATATATATATATATATATATATATATATATATATATATATATATATATATATATATATATTTTTTTTTCCCCAAGACTGGGTAAGGTGTGTGATATACATCGGAAAAGAGAAGTAGTAGAACATGACACAAGTCGAAAAGAAAGCCCATCCTTGCCGCCCCCTCTATACCTATTAGTGAGAACTTGTCGCAGTCAAAATCCACCCTAGAGCTTCACGGGGCCGCGATGGACCTTCACCATGGCATCTCGTCAATGTAGGGTTCATCCTCTGGCCCAGGTGGGCCACAACCATGCCCTCACAAAACCCCGCCATTCACTCATATTATGCACCTTTATTCTCGCCTCTGCCAAACTCACATTTCTCTCCTTCAGACATTCGTTTACTGACTGAATCCACTTTTTCTTCGGTCTCCCAGCCGGTCAATTCCCAACACACTCGCCAATATACATCAGCTTAACCAACCGACTGTCATTCATCTTTTCCCTATGACCAAACCATCTCAAAGTACTTTCATTTATTCTGTCATTTACCCCTTTCTTCACCACATAACTCTCTAATACGTTCATAACTCATTTTATCAATTCTTTTCACACCTAACACGCCCCTAAGATTGTCCATCTGAACGCATTGAACTCTAGATCTATACCTCTTATTCCAGACCATAGTCTCACTACTATACATTAACACAGGTAACAACATACCCTCATGTAAGACCCTAGTGCACTCAAGACTTGGTCCCTTTACATCCACCAAAGATTTAATTGCACCAACCACCTTCCTGCCATTCACAACTTTCCTACTACACTCTGCATCATCCGTTCAATTTTCATCCAACATATATCCTAAATATTTAAACTCAGACACTTGTTCCAGCTGCTCACAATCTAACATAACTTCACACCGAGGCCTGTCCTCACTCCCATAACCTTACTCTTATCTACGTTTACTTTCAAACCCCTCCTTTTACACACCCTACCAATTCTCTCCAACTCTTCAGATTCACCACACAAAACCAAATCATCCGCATATAATAGGTAGGGCGCCCTTCACTCACCTCCATTCTTCAACATTCTAACACCATTTCCTGCCACCCCCATCTCTAATTCTTTCATAACCCCATCCATATACAAATTGAATAACCAAGGGGACATAACACATCCCTGCCTCACTCCGCTATTAATATTAAACCAATCACTTTTGACACCATTTATTCTTACATACTTTTGATTCCATTCAGAAGCCTACCACCAACACCATAAATTACTAACACCTGCCATAGAGCTTCCCTATTAATCCTATCATACGCCTGTTGCAAATCCGTAAAACCTAAATACAATATATTCTGCTTCTCCCTCATTTTCTCAGTCATTTGTTTCAATGTAAAGGTTTGATCCACACATCCTCTACCACTCCTAAGCGCACCTTGTTCTTCTACAATCAGTCCTTCTGTCACTCGACGCACTCTTTCGACTAAAATACCAGCATATATCTTCCCTACAACACTCAATAAACTAATTCCCCTATAATTCCTAAAGTTACCCTTATCTCCCTTACCCTTATATAAGGGTACTATTACTGCTCTCCTCCAATCCCTCAGAACTATACCCTCCATAAATGCTTTATTACACAACTTCCAAATCCAATCAATCACCATCTCGCCTCCGTTCTTAATCATTTCACCAGTAAATTCATCTATACCTGCAGATTTACCATTCTTCAACTTTCTCACTCTACCCATTACCTCCTCCTTGCTAATGACCTCATCCCCAAAATACCTATTCCTTCTTGCACCATCAAACCCACACACATTCACTATCACCTCTTCATTACTGTTAACATTATACAGATTCTCGAAGTGTTCTTTCCACATTCCCCTCACATGATCACATCCATTTCATCAGTTACAAAAACCATCCCTATTCATTGTTCTAAGCAGGTTCCCCTTATTCTCATTCTTAAGCTTTCGCGTTTTCTTCCTGAAGAGCTTCCTATTCCCTTCTAAGTCCCCATTCATCCTCTTTCCAAACTGTTCATTTACCTCTTCTTTTCTCCTACATATGCACCTTTTAGAATTTCTTTTTTCCTCCTTATATACTTCCAAACATCTTTCAATTGAAACTTCATCATTGGCTTTTAGTACATTCAACCACGCTTCTTTTTTACTTTTAACCGCTTGCATCGCCCTAATTCCACCACTCACTGTTAACATTCTTACTTCCTACTTTAGCACATCCACATACTTCCTTTGCACTGCTTCCTTCATTGCTCCCAGATTTGTTCAGTTTCAACTTGTTCACATTCCACTGATTTACTTGCGAGTGCTCTTAGATACTTATCCTTATTACCTTGTTCACTTAACTTCTCACTCTTAATTCTACCCACTTCTCTCTGTTTCAACTTCCTCTCCATCCAAGCCCCCACTAACTTAATTTTACATACAACAACATAATGATCCGATAATCCCATTCCTAATCCTCTCACTGATTTAACATCCAACACATACTTCAACATCTCCTGTAGGATTTTTATAGAATACTTAGCACTTAAAAGTTTTTTTTCTTTTATTTATTTTTATTTTTTTTATAGCTATATATATATAAATTTAGCAAAGCAGCGCTACCAAGAGTATGAGAATAAAATTAACTAATCTAAAATTTTACATTAACTTTGAGTAATGAGTCCTTGGGTTTTTTCACATTAAATTAATTATTTTATTGCAGCTGATAAGCCTTTGTTTATTTAGCTTATGTCTTTTCAGCAATATTGGACATAGATACAAAGAAATAGCCACTACAATTTTAACCAAATATCCTCACTTGTCAATGGGATTTGAATTTAATGATGCAAAGGTAATATATATATATATATATATATATATATATATATATATATATATATATATATATATATATATATATATATATATATATATATATATATATATATATATATATATATATATATATATATATATATTATAAATAATTAAAATTTATAATAATTAATAATTTATAAAGGGAAAGGTGATAAAATGGAGTGTTCCAATTACAGAGGAATAAGTTTATTGAGTGTCAAAGGTAAAATTTACGGACGTGCGATAATATAAAGAGTTAAAGCTATTACTAATTAGCAGATTGGAAACCGTCCGGCTGGTAGAGCGGAGAGAAGATGGATTCATTCTGTGAAGGAATGTTTGGTATAGAAAAATGAGTCTAATCCAAGCAAGGAGATTGGCGAGTGATAGGTGTGAACGGAGGGGGTTTGTGAGGGGGGCGTGGTTGTGGGCCTCAGGATCCAGGGAGTGAGCCCCACACTTAATGAATAATTACAATATGGGTCAAGGGCGGATAGTCTTGGTGTTGCGGACTCGCACTTATATGATGATGAAATGGGTGGTTGTGCTGGGGCTTTTTCTTTCGACGTTATTTGTCATACTCTTTTACTAGCTTTTTTTCCGGTGCAGTTACGTACCCTAGCCCCTTAACAAAGGGAGAATAGGAAGGTAAAGAAGAAGAATGAATATATATATATATATATATATATATATATATATCCCGAGATATATAGTTATATATATATATATATATATATATATATATATATATATATATATATATATATATAAAAAAATATATATATATTTATATATATATATATATATATATATATATATATATATATATATATATATATATATATATATATATATATATATTATTAAAAAATATATATTGAATATATATATATATATATATATATATATATATATATATGGTCAGCATCCCGAAGAGGCCAGGCATGCAACTAAAAACTATAACAGCTACAAGGAAATAAATATCATTTTATTAATCAGAGACATTTACCCATGAAATAAAAAAATATCTCTTTTTCATAATTTAAAATTGTTCAAATGTTGGAAAATTACGGTTTTTTGAGAATACGAAGTAGCTCGAGTACTCCGAGGGAGCAGGCAAAGGTGCCAAATGTTGATTTTTTTTTTCACTAAAGAATACCCCACTGGGTAAAACCTAAAGATGGATTGAAATGGGGTTTCTCGGTCACAGGATGATGGGGACTTCTGTCCCCCTCCGTCCCTTTGTCGGCTCGGAACCCCAAAAGGATATAAAAGAAAATAACATTTCTACCAAAAGCGTAAAATAAATACTATTTGGCAATCCTGCTTTCGTGAACTAATGGATTCAAGGTCAATCAGCGTACACTTGCCAGATCTAAGATTATACTAGTATTTAAGGTGTTATTAATAAATATTAGAATAAAATAATTTTTTTTTAAGTTTTGTCGATGAAATTACTTGCTGAAATCAAAAATGTTATTTATTTTCCTGTAGATGTTATAGTTTTCTAGTTACTTGCCTGGCCTCTTCGGGATGCTGGCCTATATATATATATATATATATATATATATATATATATATATAGTATATATATATAAAGTATATATATATATATATATAGGGATACTGGCATATATATATATATATATATATATATATATATATATATCATCATCATCATCATCATCATTATTATCTTCCTTTTTTTCCCCAAGACTGGGAGTAAGGTGCGGTACATGCATCGGAAGAGAGAAGTAGTAGAAGAATATGACACAAGTTGAAAAGAAAGTCCAGCCTTACCGCCCATCTATATCGCAGTCAGAAAATCCACCCCAGAGCTTCACGGGACCGCGACGGATCCTCACTATGGCATATCGTCAAGTGTAGGGTTCATCCCTGGCCCAGGTGGGCCACAACCATGCCCCCTCACAAAACCCCGCTATTCAATCCTATTATGCACCTTTATTCTCGCCTCTGCCAAACACATTTCTCTCCTTCAGTCATTCGTTTACTGACTCAATCCGCTTAGCCAACCGACTGTCATTCATCCTTTCCACATGACCAAACCATCTCAACGTACTTTCATTTGTTCTCTCATTTACCCTTTCTTCACACCACATAACTCTCTACGTTCATTCCTTATTTTATCAAATTTTTCACACCTAACACGCTCCTTAACTAAGATTGTCCATCTGAACACATTGAACTTCTTAGTTCTATACTCTTATTCCAGACCATAGTCTCACTACTATGCACTAAACACAGGTACAACATACCCTCATGTAAAACCCTAGCGCACTCAAGACTTAGTCCCTTTACATCCACCAACGATTTCATTGCAAGAGCCACCTTCCTGCCATTCACAACTTTCCTACTACACTCTGCATCATCCGTTCCCTTTTCATCCAACATATATCCTAAATATTTAAACTCAGACACTTGTTCCAGCTGCTCACCATCTAACATAGCTTCACACCGAGGACTGTCCTCACTCACAACCATAACCTTACTCTTATCTACGTTTACTTTCAAACCCCTCCTTTTACACACCCTGCCAAATCTACCAATCCTCTCAGACTCTCTTCAGATTTACCACCACACAAAACCAAATCATCTGCATATAATATTTAGGGCGCCCTTCACTCACCTCCATTTTCCATCATTCTAACACCATTTTCTGCCACCCCCCATCTCTAATTCTTTCATAACCCCATCCATATACAAATTAAATAACCAAGGAGAAATAACACATCTCTGCCTCACTCCGCTATTAATATTAAACCAATCACTTGACACCATTTATTCCTACACACACCTCACTATTGTCATACATACTTTTGATTCCATTCAGAAGCCTACCACCAACACCATATATTACTAACACCTGCCATAGAGCTTCCCTATTAATCCTATCATACACCTGTTGCAAATCCATAAAACATAAATACAATTTATTCTTCATATATATATATATATATATATATATATATATATATATATATATATATATATATATATATATATTATATATATATATATATATATATATATATATATATATATATATATATATATATATATATATATATATATATATATATATATATATATATCACAAAAATATTTTCCATAAGTTTAATTTTGTAACCTGTCTTGTTTTCTATGTTTAGAAACTTTGGATAAAAGCCTTGTATGCAAAATTTGGAAATTCAAAGCGAAGAGACGACAAAGATGAAGAAGAAGTGGTGAAGAGAAAGCAGAGAAAAGTTGACTGGAAAGCCCTTAATACTTCCTTTGACTCATGGTGGAGTATCCCTAATTACAAACCGAAAGATAAGACAGAAGACGATGAAGACCCCACTTTGTTAGATAGCTACAAATTTTGGCTCCAAAAAGAATATCAAAAGTCTGCTAAAAATGAAGCAGCTATGAGCTTGAAAATGGATTTAACTTTTGAAGACAGAAGAAGACAACTTTTTGCTCAAGACAACCATTCTTCTTTATCGTCTATTTCTTTATTGAAGGAATATCCTTGCCTTCGGTTTGAGAACCAGGTAAATAGTATTTTTTTTGTTTTTCTCTTAACTAATCTTTTGCATTCTGAAATTTATCGTAAAATTGAATGCTAGGCCTATATTTTCTCGTTCAATACCGCAAAGTTAGGAGTTGGATAAATGTTTGTTAACGTATAGCCTTTTTATTTTATGTAGTATTGATTACAAGCATGCATAATGCAATAGAAGTTTAAAAAAAACTATTTTATAAATAAATCTCTAAAAATAAAAAATATATATATATATATATATATATATATAAATATATATATATATATATATATATATATATATATATATATATATATATATATATATATATATATATATTATATATATATATATATATATATATATATATATATATATATATATATATATATATATATATTTTAAACGAATGTTATTCGGTCATTTTAATTGAAGTATTTAGTTTAAACTTAGATAAATCTATCTTATTTTTATAGTGTCTTCTCGAGGTCAAAAGATTGTTTGGAGGGACAGATTATGCTAGCACTTCTTTGAAAGCACAGATCCACCAATTTGCGTTCAAAGTTAATGATTTAGTTTCTACATCAAGAAGCCAGAATAAAAATTATGTTCTGAACATTCCAAGTAAGTTTCGAAAGCCACCTTCATATATACTATATACATATACGAAATTCAGTTTTTTATACCTAATAGAAAAACTTAACATTTTTACCATTTTTTAAAGGGGTTTCTTAATCTTAAAACATAAGTTAAAATTTTAATAAAAATAAAAACTCCTATCAAAAAGTTTCGAAATATTACTTAAACTTATTTAAAAATTAAGGTTAATAATAAATGAATATATTAAAATTAATAAATTGCTTAAGCAATATAATTTCTGTAAATTTATTGTGACAAATGAGTTAGGTAACAAGATATTTTCGGTTTCGAATGTATAGATTCTTTTTAAAAAATAAGACAATTTTCTGTTGTGGGGGGGGGTAGAGATGATTTGAGATTCACTGGTTTTAGTATAGTAATAATAAATTTTCCAGGTATGACAAATGCTCATAAGCTTGAAGAGGTGATTTTATACAGGCTCACAGGAAACGTTGCACTCTTTCTTTCCGATGATCCTCGCATGGTGTTACGGAATTCTGTTGTAAGTATCCACTTATTCTGTTCAACAATGGGAGTTGATTTATTATATTTTCCATGTGTTCAGTAATATTTCATACCTGTTCTAATATAGCATAATATGATTATGTATTTACTATGTGAAGTGAAGTTAAAATTCAAATCACAGTTAAGTATTATGGTACTGCAAAAGCACAAGCAATATTTGTCATGCCATGTTCAAGGTAACCTTTTTAACATACATCTTTGAATTAATCTCTTACACGTGTTCGTGTCACCTTATAATACTGTTATCGATTCTGTCGATTGCGTCTTCAGTCCTCACACATTTTTTCCTATCTTTCCTCTTTACTCCTGAATAACCATAAAGTTTATCCATCTGCACAGCGCTTACTCAATATTTATTGGCCTTCCAAGTCGTTTTCTAGCTTCCGAATATCAACGTCGGCAACAATAAACATAATAATATATCATAGTCTTACAACTCTACCCTTTAACTGCATTAAAACCACATTTGACCACATGTATCCAGCTTTTTTTATTTGTCTACCATTAAGTTTAAAGCCTCTTTATTAAAGTAAACCTTAACTAACCTCTCAATCTTAATTCTTTCTTTCACCTTCCTTCTGTCCCTTTCGGGGTTGAGGTGCGTACAGAAACCGGAAAAAAATATTAGTAGAGGAACATGACGTTACGTGAAAGAAAAAGCATCACCACAAACCACCCATTCATTATCCTAAAGCTGCAAGCC
Source organism: Trachelipus rathkii (assembly GCA_015478945.1). Taxonomy (NCBI): domain Eukaryota; kingdom Metazoa; phylum Arthropoda; class Malacostraca; order Isopoda; family Trachelipodidae; genus Trachelipus; species Trachelipus rathkii. Next base: position 11,373 of record JABUQX010106212.1, on the reverse strand, counting down.
AGTCGCAACCAAAAATATCCACCCTAGAGCTTCGTAACAGCGCAACGGACTCACACTCTGGTAAATAGTCATGTGTGGGGTGCATTCCTTGGGCTAGGCCCTTAATCACGACCTCTCGCAAAATTCCTCCTTGCACACCTATCATGCACCAATCTTTTTGCTTGGACCTAATTCATCTTTTTTGCACCAGACACTCTTTCCTTAGTCAGTACACCTTCTCTTCAGTCTTCCAGCCGGTCGATTCCCAACACGCTGATCTTTATACATCTACTTAACCAATCGACTATCATCCATCCTTCCGTCATGACAAAACCATTTTGGTATACTCATTTATTCCATCATTTCATACCTTCATCACACCACATGTCATCATGATATATTCATTCCTAATTTTATTGATTCTCATCACACCTAACACTCTTAAGATTATTTTATCTGAACAATCTACAACTCAGAACTATACTTCCCATTCCACACAATAGTTTCATTACTATACAATTAACAACACCCGTAAAATCATAGCCTCATTGGTGCCACCAAGACTTAGTCACTTTTCATTCACCAAAGACTTAATTGCTTCAGCCAGCCACTTTTCTCCCACCCGCGACTTTCCTACTACACCCAGCATCATCCGTTCCCTTTTCATAAATTAATGTTTTCCTTTACAGGATGAAATGAAAACGCCGTTCCTTCTGAATTCAGGAGATTCATTTTCAATCTGCGTGGATGGAGAGGTGTACATATCAGAGATTTCTGCTGAAATATCTACATTTATTTGGGTTGCATGCTTTTATATATTTAATATAGAAGTTCCAAAATGTATTAGGAGAACTTTCGAACTATTGCAATATATTTTTTTCAACATTTGTAGTAAGAAATTTAGGCCAACTCAAGCCCAGGGTAAATTAAATATTGTTTGGAAAGATGGGCAAGCAGGAACAGAATAGGGTAATTTAGATAGATATATAGTTATGAAATATACTCTATAGCCACATGATAAAGAGAATTTTCTTTTAATAATGAAGTTTCTTTTGGATTTGAAAATAAAATTACGTTGTTATAACCGAGTTTCATTCCAATCTAATTGGTGATTTTCTTTTTCATATATAAACCTTTCCTCCTCACAATCTTTGTTATATTTCTTTCATTCATCCATCAACTAATGCAGTTTCCCCATGACAGGAGGTGCGGTGCTCATACATGTACTGGAAACCAATGCATGCATTACCATTCTCAAGGTAGAAATAAGTGGAAGCGGGATCCCAACCCAGCTGCCACTGTCCTATTGTCTGTAAGTGTTATATGGTCTATATGTGTGATAGCGGAAAGTCTGCTTCAGTGTAAGAAGAAAGTGTATATGAGCGCAAGAGAGACGAACCATTGAACAGAAATACCGCACCATTCCATATTCCCACTGGGGGTGATCTCACAGCTTCGAGAGCGCTACTTCAGTCCCTCCGATTATCCTGTTTCTATTCTCATTACATATATAAGGAGAGAGAATGCAAATATATATGAGAGAGAGAGGTGAGAAAAGACTATATATATATTGGTAAATAGAGCTATATAGGAATACATGACTATTTTTTTGGCTGAATTCCAAATAAATTTCGATACTTTCTACATCCTTTTCATTTCCAAACTTTTATTTATTCTCTTCATTTGCTATTGCATAATTATTATAAGGAGAGAGATAAAATGAGAGAGACTGCAGGCATGCATGAGGAAAGAATTAAGAATATATACAAGAAAAATATACATTCCACAATGTATATATATTTTTCTGGTATTCTTTCCTCGATCTCACTCTTATTTCTCTTTTTCCGTCTAATATTTATGTAATAGCAAAAGAAAAGGGAATAAATAAAATTGTGGAGGTAAAAAGGGTATATAGGAAGTATATAAATTTATTTGAAATTCGACAAAAAAAATTGGATCGTCATCAGAGTAATATATTGTGTCAATGTCATCAGAGTAATATTTTGTGTCAACGTCATCAGAGTAATATTTTGTGTCAACGTCATTATCAAAATTTTTATGTCGCGGTGACTAAAAAAAGTTTATCCAAAAAGGACACTTCAATAGCAAAATTTTTTTGTCACAATGACATAATTTTCGTTAAGAGTGTATATATATATATATATATATATATATATATATATATATATATATATATATATATATATATATATATATATATATATATATATATATATAGTATATATATATATATATATATATATATATATATATATATATATATATATATATATATATATATATATATAAATATAGCTCTAAAACAATTTTAAAAATGATAATAAGGCTTTAAAAACTACCCTTCAATATTATCGTAAATTCTTATTTACGAGTATAAGATTTGGCCTATTATTAAGCAATTTTATTAGTTACAAGCCCTAAAAATGAGCATGAAATTCAGAGCATGAAAAAGAATTGAAATAAAAAAATTTCTTCATAAATATTCATTCTATCAAGAAGTGAAGAAGGTGGGAAGCTTAAAAAAAATTCTCAAAAATGAAGTTCTCATTTGCTCTTTGCGTATTCCTTGTTCTGGGGATGGTGTATCTAAGCATGGGGTAGGTATTCTAAAAATATATCTGTATTCATTGATTCATTTGAAACTTTTATCTAGATATTCAATCCTAGCAGATGGTCCTAGATCATATACCTATTACATCTTGAGAGGATAGGTTTGAATTCTTTCTATTTATTTGATAAACTTGTCACTCACAGATCATTTCCTGAGTCAAACTCGTTTTTGCTGTAGTTAATTTGCAATTAATTGTTTAAAATAATTTAGAAATTGAGAAATTGAAATTATCTTTGGGAAATAATACACATAAATCATGTTCTAATGTTTTGAACTTTGTGGGTTATTTGTATATTAATTTCAGAAATTTAAAATTTTTTCGACGATTTTATTGAAACAATATTTTTAAGAAAATTTTAAAGTGAACAATTGAAATTAATTTTGATTAAAATTTTTTTGAATTTTACAGGAATGCCGACCCTAGTGCTTTTCCAGAACCACGAGATAAATTGTACTATCAATTGGAGGATGGCTCCTACGTAGAAATATCACAAATTCTGTCATCTGGTTTGAATTACAAGTTACCTATCATGATTAAATGTATTCTTATTCAACTAGCTTTCTTATGAGTTTGAATTCTAATAAATATTCAATGCATTAATATTTTAACTTTTTCATTGTCACTGTATCTACATTTATATAAAATGTAATTAAATTATAACGTTTTAGATGTTTTTATATTTCCTTTGTGTAAAAAATAAAAGATTTACTCTCTAATACTTGAAAATATTAGCCTTTTAATAGCTTCATTTTTTTACCAACATTGAATGTTACATTCATGTTTGACCAGTTTGTGTTTTTCATGCCACATCAAAGCAATATTTTTTAAATATTGGATTAACAAACAATGTTTAAAATTTTTATTTTTTATAAAAAAAATAATAGAAAATTATATATATATATATATATATATATATATATATATATATATATATATATATATATATATATATATACATATACATATATATATATATATATATATATATATATATATATATATATATATATATATACAGTATATATATATATATTTTATATATATATATATATATATATATATATATATATATATATATATATATATATATATATATATATATATATATATATATATATTTATATTTATATATATATATATATATATATATATATATATATATATATATATTTATAGCATATATATATATTAGATATATATATATATATATATATATAGTTATTTATATATAGTTATGTATATATATAAATATATATATATATATATATATATATATATATATATATATATATATATATATATATATATATATATATATATATATATATTTATATATATATATATATATATATATATATATATATATATATATATATATATATATATATATATATATATATATATATATATATATATATATACATATATATATATATATATATATATATATATATATATATTATTATATAAATATATATATATATATATATATTTATATATTTTTATATATATATATATATATATATATATATATATATATATATATATATTTTTAGATATATATATATTTATATAAATATATATATATATATATAAAACTACCTTTAACGTGCTTTATCCCCTATGCAGGGGGTAACACGGGGAGACCACAGGAAATCGAACTTTAAGGCCGGCTATCCCAAACCAGCGCCACCAACGTGTTAGCAGTCAAGTTTTAATTCTTGCCCCCAGGTAGATAAAACCCAACTGCTACGCGGAGGATTTGAACCACCGTCCTCTCGTATGAGAGGCGGAGACTCAACCTCCTGCGCCACGAGGCATTTATATATATATATATATATATATATATATATATATATATATATATATATATATATATATATATATATATATATATATATATATATATATATATATATATATATATAAATAAATATGTATAAATATATATATATATATATATATATATATATATATATATATATATATATATATATATATATATATATATATATATATATATATATATATTTATAGAATATATATATATATATATATATATATATATATTAATATATTTATATATATATATATATATATATATATATATATTTATATGTATATTATTTAGAGTATTTATATATATATATATATATATATATATATATATATATATATATATAAATATATAAATATATATATATATATATATATATATATATATATATATATATATATATATATATATATATATATATATATATATATATATATATATATATATATATATATATATATATATAAAGAGAGAGAGAGGATAAAGAAAATATGGCACAAATATGAACATTTATTATATGGGCAACGTTTCGACCACATTGGAACCATCATCAGATCTAAAAATATTAAAATTTAATATTAAAATTAAAATATTTTAAAAAATAATACACATTCACATTTACTTGGACGAACCAAAAATTAAACTAAATAATAATGATAATATAATACTAATAATAATAATAATAATAATAATAATAATAATAATAATAATAATAATAATAATAATAATAATAAGAATAATAATAATAATAATAATAATAATAATAATAATAATAATAATAATAATAATAATAATAATAATAATAATAATAATAATAATACTTTTCAGAGGAATTAGGCATTAGGTTTTCAGAAAAGTCAGGCGTTATGCAATGAGGGGAGGGGAGTGATACCGACGTTACTTTTTATTATTACATAAAGGAAGGAAATATGTGAGGAACTGGTAATGATGTTAGCATATGCAGATGACATAACAATAGTAGAGAGAGAGAGAGAGAGAGAGAGAGAAGCTTTGCAAAGAGCAAAAGAGAGGATGGAGATATACTGCAAGAGCTTGGAATGAAAATGAACAAAGAAAAGACGGAGGTCATGAGAATGATGCGAGGACAGGAGGAAGTTGAATTTTTGAGAAAAGCACAAGGCTAAGTGAGTTGGAAAGGTTTAGCTATCTGGGTGTTGTGGTGAGCTCAGGTGAAGACATGGCGAATGAGATAGAGATTAGGATAAGTATTTTTTTTTAGAAAGGCGTAGAACAGTCCAATCCACCTAGTGGGAGCAGACATTTCCCTAGAAAGGTATATATATATATATATATATATATATATATATACATATATATATATATATATATATATATATATATATATATATATATATATATATATATATATATATATATATATATATATATATATATATATAAGACAGATATATATAGTTATATATATAGGTTGTTATTATATATATATATATATATATATATATATATATATATATATATATATATATATATATATATATTATATATATATATATATATATATATATATTATATATATATAAATATATATATATATATATATATATATATATATATATATATATATATATATATATATATATATATATATATATATATATATATATATATATATATATATATACCGATATTAAGATCAACATTGATATATGGTGTTGAGGCATGAACGTTGAATACAAGAGCAAAGAGTAGTGTGGAGTCTGTAGAGATGAGAGTTATCAGACTGATTAGAGGTGTTACCAAGCTGGAACGTTTGAGAAGTCTGAAATTAGAAGGGAGTTGTGGTTGAGCCTGTGAGATCAATCACTGAGAGGCAACAACTAAGATGGTTCGGGCACATGTGTAAAATGGATAGTAGAAGTTATCCTGAGAGAAGTGTTTCTTTCAGACAATTTTCTCCGGGGGGGCTTTACAGAGATTCAGGGGGGGCATAAGTATAACATAACTTACATAACATTAATTAAAGGATAATGATATTCTTGTCACTTGTCAGCTAATCTTAGTCTTATTAGTTACTGTCTTACTGAATTAGTAAATATCCGAAATATAACCAAATCTTTAGTTGTAAAAATATAGCAATCTATTTGTGAAATTTATTGGGAAATTAGATAAATAAAATAACATAAGGGTAAGAAAATATTATTATAAAAGAAAATTATAATTAAAATATATGAGTAATATTACTTTTTCAAATAAGGAAATAGATCTTTGGTAAAAATAAATTATATATATATATATATATATATATATATATATATATATATATATATATATATATATATATATATATATATATATATATATATATATATATATATATATATATATATATATATATATATATATATATATATATATATATATATATATATATATATACATATATATATATATATATATATATATATATATATATATATATATATATATATATATATATATATATATATATATATACATATATAAATATATATATAAATATATATATATATATATATATATATATATATATATATATATATATATATATATAACATTTCCGTAGGCCATAGCCCCGACGTTAGTACTTAGTAATTTAGGGGTATTAAAGAAGTAAGTTTAAAGGAATCGTATACGACGAGTTTTCTTCGTCGCATACAAGTCAACTGTTTTTTCTAGAAAATCCTCAGTTGGAATCTCAGACTTCTCGATGCTTATCTTTATACAATGCATTAAGGTTTCTGGCAGCATTCTATTTTTTGTCTTACTTAGTATTCGGTTCATAGTACTGAACGATCTTTCTACCGAGGCTATCGTTACAGGAATGACAAGAAGGATTTCACAGAGTTTTTGTAACTCGCAATATCCCACGTCCGCTTCCAATATTTTCGAAAATGGACTTCCATCTGATTTAAATATTTCTCTTTCGAGCATGGAATTGATATATAACTTGAAGGATTTCAGGTCAGCTAGTACACCTTCCTCATTAAGTATCGGAAATCTGTCATAAAATTTTCTAACTTCAATATCCGGTAAATTTGTTAATGACTGAAACGTCTCAAAGCGACTACTAGCAAATATCATTATATCAATTGATTTTCGTTGAACCTTTCTTCAATTTCACCGATTACACTATCGCAGTATATCTTCATCCCTTTAAATCTATTTTTCTTATCTTCATCAGCAATCAGGCGCACTTCAGATGCAAACTTCCCCCTTATTTTACACCGAACGTTTTTTGTAAGTCACTATTGACGTCCCCACACTGATCTGCAATATTTTGCAGGTGCAATTTTGCTCCAGTAATTAGGGGGATGACTTTGGTCATACTAAAGTCCTTCTTTTGCAAAGCATTGTTAAGATAAGAGAGTGCACTAAGGAGTTCATTCATTACGTAACAGGTGACAAGGAAACTCATTTCTGATTTCCAGCAAGATGCCCCCTGCAAGTGTTGTAAGGTCTGTCCCTTCTTTGTGGATATGCTCACAAGCCATCAAAATTAACTTTAAGCTCCTGAAGACAGCATTCACTATCTTATAATGAGATAACCATCTCAATTCAATGCATTCTGGAATCTTGAAGATTGGATCTTTGATTAATGATTGAATATTATGCAAAATATTTTCTTTTTTTGGCGAATTGCTAAGCAGTTTGTAAATGTCTTTCAAATTATAAAAATAAATTTTGACTTTTATTCCTGCAGGAGGCTGCTGCCAGGGACAATATATGTGCTCTACAGTGCATATAGAGAACTTCTTTGTTTGCCTTTTCTGAAAGCCTTTTTCTTACACCTCCAATTTTTCCAGCCATATTAGAAGCACCATCAAATCCAAAAGCAATAATGTTGCCATATTTTAAATCAAGATCAGTCAGTTCCTTATCAATAGCATTTGCAGTAGTTTCTGCTTTTCCATTGGGTATTTTAACAATTGACAAGAACTTTTCTAAGGGATTTTTACCCTCCACTACTCTAAACATTATACTCAGTTCCATTTCATTTCTTAAAGAAGTGCTCTCATCTGCTAAAACGGAGAACTTCTTGTTTTTCAATGTTTTTTTCAACTCATCTTTCAAAACTTCGCCCATACATAACAGAAGTTCACCGGCAGTGTCCTTGCTGCTATAATTCGACCTATCACTCTGATCTTTTTTTCCATGTTTTAAGATCATCATTCAATTTGTCCAAAATACTTTCAATCAAACTCTGATATTTAGTAGTGTAAGCTACTTCTTCCTTTACCAAAATATACAACCCTCGCAAAAGTATTCTTAAACCTTTCCTATTTAAGTCTCTTTCACCTTCACTCAGTTGAACAATTTGAGCGTGAATCGGTTTCTTCATGGCCTGTCTCCTGAAGTTTTCCATTTCTACACTTATAGTCTAAGCTGAAGAGTGTTCATGCTTC